>CAVNYN010274641.1:0-14820 GCA_963692815.1 Nyctanthes arbor-tristis
GACGTGTGCTCTTCCGATCTATCTCAAAATCCGAGAGCAAAAAAGTTTATAGAATAGAGATCTCCTCTTCGCTGTTTGATTCTCATTATGGTGGTGAATTATAATGAGATAAAATGTGTTGTGTGAAGCAATTGATGATTTCTATGGAGTCACATGTTGGTAGATCGGAAGAGCGTCGTGTTCGGGCTCCATATAGGAGTTCGATTTGACTTCATAGAACATTTGAAGCAATTATAGTTGAATAATTGTCAAAATCGGTGTTAAATGAAATTATAATGCGAAAATGGAAATGAGACCACCAACAATGATAATTAAAAAAAAAAAGTTAAGGCTAGAGGCTTCAAGGGCCATTTAATCAGTTTTAATTAATTAAACTTCAAAAACTAATGTGTGTGTGTCTATATATATATATATATATAAGTAGAGTTTGTCTAGATTAATTTGATTGTCAGATACAATTAGAAATACCTTTTTCCGTTCATTATTTGACGTTTTTAAAAAAACCGACTTGCTTACGTCATTATTATATTATTATATTTTTTCTTTTAATTATTTGATTTAATATTTTTATTTTAGGAATCTATCTACATATTATATTTTAGTTAGATATATCTCATATTTGCCTAATAGATTTTAATTTTACTCTGCCGATTGTATAATTTCATGATTTTATATTCTCCTACTATATTGTATTTTACTTTCTCAGCAAAAATATCCATAAAATATACGGGTGTAAAGCATAGTAGTATGTAAATACACGAGTGTGAAACTAATATACATTATTGTATCTAGTTTTATTGTCTTTAAATGAAGTAAAAAATAAGAATTAATAAAAAAATTATTAGTTCAATTATTATACTTTTCGTTATTATTATATTTTTCTTTTTAATCATTTAGTTTAATATTTTTATTTTGAAACTCTATCTACATATTATATTTTGGTTAGATATATCTCACATTTGCTTAATTCGTTTGAATTACATGAAAATAGATAATCTATCAATCTTAATTTCAAAATTATTTTTCCTTTTAATCATTTAATTTAATATTTTTATTTTGAGACTCTATCTATATATTATATTTTGGTTAGATATAACTCATATTTGCTTAAAGGATTTCAATTTTACTTTGTTCGATTGTATAATTTCATCATTTTATGTTATCCTACTTTATTGTATTTTATTTTATCAACATAATATGTTCGTGAAACGCAAGGGCGTGAAGCATAGTATGTCCGTGAAATGCACATGTGTGAAACTAATATATATTATACTATCGAGTTTTATTGTATTTAAAGGAAATAAAAAGGAAGATTTAATAAAAAAATTTATTGGTTCAATTATTATATTTTTCCTTTTAATCATTTAATTTAATATTTTTATTTTGAGTGTCACGCCCCCTGCTAATTATCAATTTTCTTTAATTATTTATATCGATAAATAAATTCAAAAGCGAAAGTTTTTGTAAATAGTAGGAACGAGACATACAAAATGAAGAAATTGTTTATGTTTTATAGAGTTCAACATTCTATAAAACTAATTACTTAAACTAACAAGTTGTTAAATTTTAAAGAATTATTAAAACTATGTTTTTCAATAAAACCTGAAGAACACAGCAAGTTATATTTATAAGTATATTTCATTGATTACCAAAGTAAGCCAGATCATTAGAAAGCTTTTACCTTAAAAAGTAAGTTTTGAATCATTCCAAGGGCTATCAATTCATTCCATCATATATATATATATATTATAAGGTGTAAATATATATATATATATATTATAGAGAGGTGGATATACTTATTAACACAAAAAATATGAAACTCATAAATTGTTTTAACTATAAAATGCATTCCTGTATTAGTTTCAAATACAGGTTTTCACTACATGTAAACTCTACTCTCGCTCATGGACATGCTCCAACTCGTGGCTTGCTTTTTAAATATCATGCCTTCAATCATCTACACAAATTGTAGAAAATATGAGTGAGTATAAAGTACTCAGTGAGTACCAAAACCCTTTGATTCACCTTTCTTTTGAAATATTCATTTTCAATAAAATCATAGAATGCACAAAGGTTTTGACTGCACAAGAGAGCCCCTATCACTAGTTAAACTACTACCTGTAGTGCACGCAAAATTCATATCAATTTATTCATGACCATGTACATTTAAGTGGATCCACATTTAAATCCCCGTTGACCCCTACTAGAATTTTCACAAAGCAATACAAATACAAAGTAAATACCACACTAATTGTCGCCCATCTCAATATCATTATATGGCTCCTAGTATGACAACAAAGTAAAATAAAGATATAATAGGTAGAGCATCAACTAGTGATTCAAATGTAATGAATAAATCATTCTTTTCAATGCATCAAATAACATATTTGTCTCATGGGAGACTTCAATTAAAATCTATGTTTTTCTTATTAAAACTTCATAAATGCATAAAAGGGAATCAAAGTATTAGTTACTTGCCTCTTTAACTTGGTTTTTCTAAAGATTCTTTGAGTTATTGACAAATGCTTTCAAAACCTTTATTTTCCTTGATTAAAGTGGTATTTCAAGTTGTATTATATATATAGATGTATATGTATATATATATATATATATATGAAGGAAGGTCATTTCCAAATGCTAAACCAAGTGCTTGATAGATTTTAAGGGCTGGTCTTCTCCCTTCAATTATTGTGGACGAATTGGCCTAGATATGGAGGTAGAGATGTGGGGAAAGAGAGACAGAGAATGGAATAGGTTGAGGAATCACTAGGCTAACCCTCTGTTTATAGTTGTTATAAATATCCGAATTGAGTTATTTTTAATTCACATTTGAATTTCACCAATCATATAAGGCCAGATGGCGCGATATGACGCCGTACACCTCAAGAGATAGTGTGGCAAAACAATGTTCACCCTACACGACGCTCTTCCGATCTTTATTGTTCGAGCAGTCCTTATACTTTGTGTTGTCTTACGATTTAGTAAATGACATTTTGATCTATGTTGTTCGAGACCTTCCACTTAAAATGATTTTACAATTAGGTGGTTAAATTTCAAGTCGTGTTAACTAATAAACACATTGTTGTCTCGAGGCATCATTGGAGTGACAATCTTTGAGTCTTGTGGCATTTCAAGTGGTTATTCGATCATTGTCAAAATAATGTTTACATTATTAATAGCAAACTCATATGTTTATTCAATCATTATCAATACATTGTCAATAACCACATTCTAATTCAAATTCATTGTTAAAATATCGATCATGTTGTCAATAATCATGTTCTAATTATTGACATTCTATTTCTTGGTGTTCAATTTAATAATCTTGTAACCGTACAATTCAAATAATTCATTCATCATTATCTAAATAACGGTCATTGTTAAATTCATTTTTTAATATTTTGCGGGATCTTACATTGAGATTCAATCTACATATTACATTTTGATTAGATATATCTCATATTTGCCTAATGAATTTGAATCACATGTAAATAGATAATATATCAATATATATTTCAATATTATTATATTTTTTCTTATTATTATACTTTTCATTTTAATCATTTAATTTAATATTTTATTTTGATACTCTAACTACGTATTATATTTTGATTAGATATATTTCATATTTGCCTAATGGATTTCAATTTTATTTTGTTCGATTGTATAATTTTATGATTTTATATTTTCCTAATCTATTGTATTTTACTTTGTCACTAAAATATGTCCGTGAAACGTACGGGTATGAAGTATAGTATGTCCGTAAATATACGGGTGTGAAACTAATATAGAATTATGATATCGAATTTTATTGTCTTTAAATGAAATAAAAAAATTATTGATTTAACGATATGGCGATGTACTAATAACAAGAATTTAAAATTATTTCATCAAAATAAAGAATTAATTGCATGCTACTTACAAACGTATGTTGAATATTCATTCCATGTAGATTGTGTTTTTTAGTTTCTTTATGACATTAAACCTGACGAACAAAATTTTATTATATTTTATGTATGAAATTCTTTTAAAACTCTACTCGTGTAACGCACGGGTGGAAATCTAGTTTCTATTGAAATAAGTGAGCTCTGTTACATAGCGTGCATAGTTATAACAATATAAAAACTACACTGCAGTTTCTTAACTTTTTATGACCATATGGGTTCTGTTATAAAAACTAATGTTGTTTCTTTAAAAAATTCGCCAAAAAAAAACAAGTATTTCTACAAAAGTAGATTGGGCTCTAGTTTCAGAGCCGTATCTCTAATCAATGCTCGCCACCTCACCTGAAATTGGAGCCGATTTATTTTTGTAGAAAATCAGCCCAAAAAACTATCAAAATTGTATGAATTGTGCTACTTGAACAAAATAAGATACAAACAAAGTGTTTGATAACTTGATAGAATTATAATCTGGATTATAATCTGCCACACGGCATCATTTCATTGGTTTCACTTTTTTCAAAAAGTTAAAAAGTAAGAGTTAAGCCGCAATTATTTACTTTTTACAAAAACAACCAATAAAATGATACTATGTCACAGATTATAATATAGATTATAATCCTATCAAGTTGCCAAACACGTTGAAAAATTTAAACAAAACTAACACATGACATTATCCTATTTTTTAACACATCACATCACATTTTCATTAATAGTTATCACATGTATCACATCTTTATTTTGTCACATTTTTTGTTTACTCATTTGTCCAAATAGAATTTTACAAATTGTTTTTCAAAGTTCAAACGCCGCACAAATAAACAAACATGCGTTTTATAGTGCATATAACAAAGTCGCGTTCACAGTGTAACAATAAATAAATTCAATTAAACCTTCTCCGCGCATAAAACCCTAATCCCTTCGTTTCAGAGTGAGAGGAAACAGCGGGGGCTCTGCAATTTTTGAATCTGCAAAAATGTCAATGTCCAAGAGTTCGAAGATGCTTCAGTATATCAATTATCGGATGCGTGTTACGATCCAGGACGGTCGGCAACTCATCGGAAAATTTATGGCATTCGACCGCCACATGAATCTAGTTCTTGGTGACTGCGAGGAGTTTCGGAAGCTTCCTCCCACTAAAGGCTCGAAAGAAGAACGTGAGGACCGCCGTACACTTGGCCTTGTTCTCCTCCGCGGAGAGGAGGTGATTTCACTTACTGTTGAGGGTCCGCCGCCGCCGGATGAGTCGCGTATTAAGGCTACTGCTGCTGGTGCTGCTGCTGCAGGGCCCGGAATTGGCCGGGCCGCGGGAAGGGGTGTTCCTACAGGGCCGCTTATTCAGGCCCAGCCGGGGCTTGCTGGACCGGCGAGGGGTGTTGGTGGACCGCCTCCTGGAATGATGCAGCCCCAGATTTCAAGGCCCCCTATTTCTTATCCCCAGCAGCCGCCGCAGGTCGTGAGGCCTCCGGTAGTGCCTCCACCTGGAGGGTTTCAACCTAGACCGGGGATGCCTGGTCAACCTATGCCTCCTCCACCGCAATTCAGACCTGGTGCTCCTCCACAATTTCCGCCACCACAGTTTGGGCAGAGGCCAATGGGACCGCCTCCAGCACAGATGATGAGAGGCCCTCCACCTCCTGGAATGCCTCCTAGACCTGGAATGCCTGGTGCTATGCCTCCTGGTCAGCAACCGCCTCGCCCAGGCATGCCACCACCTCCTGGTGGACAGGTTCCTGTGTATGGTCCCCCCAGGCCTGGGATGCCGCCTCCACCTAATGCTCCTCAACAAAATCAGCAGCAGTGATTGCAATTATTTTGGTACGTAGATTTGAATTTTTGAAAACACAATCCTGTTAATTGTTATAGTATATATAGCGCATTCTTGTTTGCTGGTTCATCTGAAACTATTTTAACTGTTTATTTTGTTTCAAGTACTCTGATGTTGAATAATAGAGTGGTAGTTTCTTCATTGTTATTTAGTTCTAAAAGATAAACATGTAAATGTGTGGCCCTGACGAGGTATCAAACAGGCTGAGATGGTCTGCCATGATAACGCTGGAGAAGGCAGATTAAAAACTTAAAACTAACTAAAGTCCCTATTTTGGAAGTTTTTTTTAAATGAGTCATTGTTTGTAAATGGTATTTGCTATGTTAAGCACGAAATTTGGACTAATCAGAAAGTTAATTACCTCTAGTTTTTGCCAATAATCCCTTGGCTAAGAGAAATTGCGTCCAGAGTACAATGTTTAATTGACTTGTGTTGCTCTTCGAAACTGTATTTAGAAGTGCTTAAATAGTTAAAAGAAAACTATATAGTTTTACTGGAATCTTTGCTCTTGCTTGTTTGTTTACCTAATTTACTTGTTATTTGAAGATTTTGATCAAATTTAGCATCTTTCTCCAGATTACAACATTTGGATGTTTTCTTTTAGGTCGAGGACTAGGAAAAATGATTTATTTTCCTAGACATGATATGCAAAATGTTTATGCAAGTAAAGTTTAAGGCTGAAGGTGCTATTAAGTGATGCAAGATCCCTTCTGGAAATGGAAAAATTGGAAACTAATAATGCCCGTCTTCTGACTAACTCTTTTTCTTGGTTTGGCCTGCATTTACCGCTGGAATGCACAGTTGCATGCATTATTTTGTAATCCAATTTCTTGCATACATTTAATTGGAATACCTCTATTCAAAGATCGGAAGAGCACACGTAGCTGATTCCATCTTTGTCAATATAGTGCTACCTTAGAGTTGTCTCTGGTGAGAGGTCCAACAAAATAAACTTTTTTTTACTACTACGTAGGTTAAGCCACGTTACTTTCAGTCTATTCTCATGTTTCCATAGTCAACCATGATGCATTAATCCTAAAGGTAGGGGGTAATAAAGTTAACATTAGATGGTAGACGTGCTTCAGCCATTCAAGGCACCCTCCAAATGGTGCTATTTCTACAATGGTCACTTCTGACTTAGTGAGCTATTGAGCTCAGACGTGTGCTCTTCCGATCTTTATCTTTTTATGCCACTTAAGCCATTCTTTAATTGGTATTTATTTTATGAAAATCTTAGCATGTTTCGCTAAGCTTAAGAGGGAAAAGAGGTCGAGCTTGGGCTTCTCGGTTTCTACTGTCCAGAAAGCTGGCTTTTCCTAAAGAAGAACAAAGCTGAAAATGCTGTCTGTCTGGCGCTTGGTCCGCGTCCCTCCTCACTGATAAAAAAGGGGCATGGGAAATGGATTAAAATAGAGGATATATGTGCATTTTTCCATTGTTGATGAGCATTAAGATTATGTTGTATACTTTGAAAACTTTCCGAAACTTCTCTCTCTGCACTATTTTATTGAATTGCACTTAGCAGCTTTTGGTTTCACTATTTTCTCTGTCAATTAGATTGAAGCTGTCTTCTTTTCTTGATATACATTTGATGATATCAACACATGGCAGGAATTACTCCAGTTTGAGGAATCAAGTGCTGTGAAGATTTTCTACTGAAGAATGTTGCCTGCGGACATAGATTTCCTAGTGGTTTGTAGTAATGAATCGTTCTATCCGTAATTAGGCTTTCTTTGCGATGTGGACTTCACAAGTTGTCTATCAAATTATCCCTTTATCTGCTTGAATCCCCCTGGATTAATTTAACCAGTGCGATGCATTTCAATCCTGAATTAGATTTTTCGTTGGTCATGCTGTACTACTTTTTCTTTGCTGATCAAATATATATATTGAATGGTCACTATTGTACTCCATTATCCATTTCTGATGCAATTCTCATTTTGTCGTTCAGAACTGGTTAGTAGTTATATGTAATTGTTAATGGTTCTGAGGAACTATTTCAATGCTAAAGAAATGCCAGCTAGAATTGCGTACCATCTGATTATATTTTGCTATTCAAGGTTGCCGGGACGATTTGCTTTTCTCATTTGGATATACGAAAGCAGTGTTACTTTAAAATTGTATGAGCACAGAGCTAGCTTCGCGTTTTGATCAAATAGTGAATTTGGTCGATTGATCTTTTTATTTTTTATTTTGGGTGGCGGATTGATCTGTCAATGCATACAGTGACCCGAGGAAAAAAAACGAAAGTAACTTGAGATGAAATTCGTAAGGAAATGTGGCCAAGTCTAATGGTATTTTAATTTTAAGTAATGGCTTTTCATACCTTTAGTCAAAGGGTTCAATGTTACATTCTCTTTGTACTATAAAAGAAAAAAACAAAAAACAAAAGAAACATGCATTTTTGCCGCAAAACATGTGTTTTTTCTTTTCTTGATGACATGATTACATTTTTTTAATATATTACTCCATATAAAAGGATTGTAATGGAGGGAATTAGTGTTTGTTTGATTCTCATTATTTTCTTAAATTATAATTTTATCTATCACTGATTTAACATTTAATTTGATAACTGTTCAATTACATCCATATATTTCAAATTATTTTACATTTTCAATAAATATTCTACTTTCTCTTCGTTATAATTTCTCTAAATTTGTACAAGTCATGAGAATCATCAAAAGTATGAGAGACAAGTAGGACAAGTTAGATATAAACATACTTCTCCTCTCATAGCTTCATTTCTTCTGTTATTACATAGTAAATGCACAGTAATAGTAATAGTAATAGTATGTAATAACGGGTGTGCCATTTACTGGTGGGAGTGTGGATGCTTCTTTAACTTCCATTTCCATTGTGGACTGAGTGAAAATTTCGGCTCCAAAAAGTATAAAGCACCAATTCCGGTTGATATTAGAAAAGCGGTAGTTTCAAATTGCGACATACGGACATAGTTCAGGTGCGACTTATAGCGGGAAGGGCCACTCCCTTTTTCAGCCAATTTGGAAGTAGTTTTAAAACCTTTTCAAAACCCTAGGAATTTGCCCAAGTTTCCGGGACATTATACCGGCGAAATGCCCGGCGTGACGTCAGATTCCGGTGACTCCCCTCTCTCCATTGTTCCCCATTCCTCGGATTCCCAGACCCCCAAGGTTTTCCCTCTTCGCCACCATGGTCTGACCCCTCCACTCACACGAGTTTCCATATCTTGGGCGCGTGCCAACACGCTCCGCGTCTCGCTCATTCAGTCCGACACCGTTTCAGATCAACAGTCCGGCGGAGAAGTGGTTGAAGTGAAACTAACCAACATGGAAGGAGGTGAAATCAATGACGCGCAGTGGCGAAGAATTGCATATGGTTCTGTCACCCCTTTTGCTCTACTTCAGAGCCGGAAGAATTCAATGGATTCATCGCGCTATAGTAAAGACTGGTACTTTATTCAAGAGTTTTTCCTTTTGAATTAATTCAACTTGAATTGGCATTTTGTTTAGTCTTTGAAGAATGATGCAGCATTTGCTGCTTACATGACTAGACTAGTTAAATATCGCGTTCTTCTGTGCATATATAAAGTGGTAAAAGAGTAAAGTTGGGATATAACTTTTATACAATGAAAGTAAACTGTAATCTAATTAGTTGAATATTGAAAGAATGAGAGTGGACTTTATTGAGGATGATTCGCATCAAATTTGAGATGTGATCTTCCATAAGAATTGTATAATAAATTGAAGCAGACAAACATAAGTAATTGTACGGAGTTAGGATTGCTGGGATTACATCTATCCTATTGTTTTCTAGTACTAAGTATGCTGAGGCTCTGGAAATTTGCTTCTTGAAGTTTGTCCAAGGAACATTGACTAACATGATTTGATCATTCGCCGTCCATGGCATGCAAATTGAGAAAAAGGCTGATATTTACAACAACGGTAACAATCATGTTCATAAAAAATAACAGGTGGGAACATGTGATGGAGTACAGCAAGGAAATTAATTCTCTTCTTGGTAATAAGAAGTCATCTGATATTGAGGTCATTGAAGATCCAAAGGCAGTATTAAAGGTGAATGTCTGTTTGTAAGTTTCTAATTTGTGTCTGCATATTTCACTTTAAGGTTTGTTAACTGGCTGGTGCTTGTATAACCAGAAAGAGGAGGAGCCAACCAGTTTGAAAGCTGCATGGGAGCTGATGGAAATATTTTATGCAGACAAACAATATGAGACTTGTATTCCTGAACAGTTACTTGATTGGTTGGCTGTATGACTTTCATCTTGGCACTTGTCCATTCTCAACTTTTGGGCATTTGTTTTTTCTTCTTGAGGAATATACTTTCCAAATTAATGTTCATTTTCTACGACAGGATTATGATCGTCTGTTCTCTGGAACTCAGCCAACTGTGCATGCAAAACTTATTGATTTCCAAAAAGAACTTGTAACTTTACAGGTCTCGGCTTATCTTTATCTATACATCTCATGCCTTCCATTTTCTATTTAGAACCTAAATGCACAGGCTTGTGGCAACAATTTACCACTGAAAATTTTCTTATTCTAACCAGTGCCTTCACCTATTGCCTTCTTTTCACAGTTTCGGTGAATTGTTTTGGGGAAATTCTGTAACTTCTCTAATTTTTTTTTTCCTCCAGATAGTGGAAAATGATCCTAGGTATTGGGAAGCAATGTCCTCGGCCTTAGCAGTTGGCTGGCTAGATATTGTGGTAAGGGTGGATACCTTCTTCCTTTTTTTTTTTTTTTTTTGGGTGGGGGGGGTTCAAAATTGGTAGGTGGGGTGCATTATAAACTTTTATGTTAAAAATTCTATCCATAACAGGGTGGTGGATTGCTTCCTGATATCATCTGACCAGAAATCATTTAATTGAACTTACTATTGGCAGGTGAAATTGTTGCACTTGCATGGCTCTTATCAGTTTGATCAGCTAGGTAACCGTGAGGTCGGTGAAGGCTACCTAGTCCTAAATTGCTGCACTTGCATGGATCTTATAAGTTCATTACAGAACTTATACTGCCTAGTCCTTTCAAATTGACAAGATTTTCCCCGTTATTGTGATTCTGGGACAATATATTCTAGTGTCATTTTTTTCTGTAGCTTATTAAATTGCTTTTCCATCATCTCTACGAGAAATTAGAAGCTTTATGTGTAATTAAGCTGTTGAAAGAATTAATCACCAGACTGGAGATGCCAATAGCTAGCTGAAGACGCTATATATATATATTGTATATTTATATATATATATATATATCATGTGTGTGTGTGTGTGTGTGTCTGTGTGTGTAGGAATGGAATACTTGGCATTGACTATTGTCTATTCTACTTGGTACTTTATAAGCCAAATACACCCACAGTCCCCTACAAAGTATGAATCTATATCTACGTAGTGATACGCACTTGACACAAATGCTTTACCGTTTAACTGGTCTGTTATTTGTCAAGATGATTGAGAAAGGTCAAGTCAGACCCTTTCCATCAGCATCTCAAATAAGAAGTATAATCTGACAAGCATTCCTGGCTATTTACCTCTTTATATTTAAAAGTGCATTTGTTTCATGAATTATACCTTCTCTGGAATGCAAGTAGCCATCCCAAAATGTGCATCTTTGTGTGAGAGAGAAGTTAAAGAGTCTTTATTGGTATTAATGTCATGTATTCATTTTATTTCTTTTTAAAGAATTATAATCCAGTACATAAGAATTGGATATGGAGTTTATTAGTCCTTAAACGAAGCTAATTTTGACTTCTCTCAATGCCATTCATTCATCAGCTTCATACACCACTCAACAAATTTTTTTTTTGGTTGATGGTAAAATGCACAATCTAAAGAATTTATATCAATCTTAAACAGACAGAAAATGGACTTGTAGAAGCAGTTTCTGTCCTCATATCACAAATGCCGCGCATGCGGCCTGATCTACCGGCAGAAAGACTAGGTCAATGTTACCAAACGAAGCCGGAGTTTATGAAGGTAATTCAGATCCTTTGGCATTTTTCATTTAGTCTGACCACTCTGTTTCTTGATGCGCTTTTACATGTCAGGCATGGGAGAAGTGGCGAGCACAAATTACTAAACTGGACTGCAGTGGATTCTGGCTTCAATGTGATCACCACCCAACTCGGGAAGGACTGAAAAATATGCTTCAAATTATGCTGGGAAACACTAGCATTCTGTCCAATGTGACATATAATTGGATAGAGCTTTATATATCACATTTTCTATACATCAGACCTTTCACGGTGGTCAGAGTCTATTTCATACCTTTTCAAGGCTTTTACTTTTCAGATTATGATTATCTATGAGTTGTTTGGTGCTGGTTGAAAAATGGGGGGGGGGGGGGGTTAAAAACAATTATGATATGTTACTCGATATACCTTTGAACGGGCATTGAAATATTCTTTCATGATTCAGGGTTTAGAAAATATGCACAACCTAGCTCAAAAATGCATTCATTTGAAGCCAATTTCCTATCACCATAAGTTGATGGGACTCTTAATTGGGATTCTAGAAGAAAATACCGAGGTAAGCAACAAACAGTTACAATAACATTTCTTATTCAGTTGGCTTTTCATATAGTAAAAAATTCATTTAATAACCTTAATGATTCAGGTTGTTCTAGCTGAATGCTCAAGGTCATTTGGTCCCTGGTGAGACGGTGATTCAGCTTTAATTTTCTCTAGTGCTTGTTTGGGATATTTTATAATTTGTTAAAATTGTGTGGTAGGGATTTCAAGATAGCTATTGTATGTGTTTGAAAGTTGGTGGTTGTAGATATATGTGGGTCTTACAATATGTGTTAATGTTGATTCAGATTATAATTGAAGCATGTTATTTAATCCCAAACATGGACATCATCTCAGCTAGCTATTCCCTTACAAAATTAGTTTATTCATTGACTATTATTATCACCATGAATGGATGCATTATATACCCTTCTGTGATCAGTGAATCATTATAATCAAGAGATCAGATGCAAATTATGCAACAAAATTCGTGCTATATTTGACAGAATATAATGTTTTTATCTTCTGAATAGGATGATAACACATGCTGTAGAGTTGCTAACAGCTGGAAGCACTCAAGCAGAAATACTTTTACACGAAGAGCAGTCTAAGCTGGGAGGAATCAGCCTGGAAGAGCTTCATCGACTTGTCTATGCTCAAGTTCTATCTTCTCATGCATTGACATGGAATGTAAGCGTTCATGGAATAATGTTACCGTGCCTAGGTATCTCTATCTCCTAGGTGTTTGGTTTCCTAGAAATCTTCAGTTGTGGTTCCACTTGCTTGAGTGAAGGAAAAGTATCAAGGTTTTTTCCACAAAAGCTGCAATTCTTGACCAATAAAAGTTGGAATTTTCAAAATAGCCCTCACACGTCCGAGACATAATCAATTGTCTGCAAGGGGTAAAATTTGAATGTTGGAAATAGTAGGAGGTGATATATTTGTGTTGGACCATTTTGTGAGCTAATCTTATGGGAAAGAACGCCCAATGGCTAAAATTTTGATTAAATTTGCACATTTTATTGTGCACCAGATGCACCCTCAAAATACTTTAACATCCAGTTAGTTCAATCATCATTTACTTTGACAGCACACAAGTCTTGCAAGGCTGGCTTTTCGGCAGATATGTGGATCTTAGAAGATTTAGGTGTATGGAAATTTTACTTGCCAATTATAAGATGTTCTGCATGTAATCTTTCTATGAATTATGCTATTTGAACAAAAAAGGATACAAAAAGTTAAACAAAACTAAGACATGCTAGGATGTTGTTTTTCGACACATCACGTCACTTTTAAATCAATGGCAATCACATGAGCCACATGTCTGTTATGTCTAACTCTTTTTCCTTGCGTTTGTTCAAATAGAATTATTCTATTTCTATGGCTCATTAAATTCTCACTCGTCTCGTTTTCCTTGAATTTTCATTATAATGCAATCCAAGCTTCAAAGTTGGTCACAATTAATAGATGCTGAGTTGGACATATGCACGTATGAAGTAGATTATTTGAGAATTGGTTTCTAAAAAGTGATCATTGGTCATACATTTACTTATAATTTATGGTCACAATTTATAGATGCTGAGTTGTATATATGCGCGTGTGAAGTAGATGCTGAGAATTGATTCTACAAAAATCTACTTCATACACACCCTAAACTTGTATCATTGGTCATACATTTACCTTAAATGCACGTGATCACTTAGTAAGTGGCTCCTGTGCTTCATGGACTAAACCAGTTTTCTTTCTCTTTTTTCTTTTCTTTCATAAAATTGTTTTACAATTGTGGGCATTGGGGTTTGAATGATAACTTGCTGTATCCTCCTTATGCTGATATGTATTGGTGGCTTTGACCTTGATATCTATTGTATACATATTGATTTTCCAGGATGTTTAATCTGTTCAAGTTATTTTTGGTTATACAGATTGCACCAATATATTTGATTTCATCCATGAAGCAAGGAACAGGCTTGTTGGAGAATTTATTGTACAGGCAACCTGTACATAATCACCAAGTACTTCTAAAGGTATCTACTTTCTGTTTAATCCTTCTAATCGACTACTACCTCCATCCCAAAAAGATGGTCCTATTCCCTCTTTCACATAGATTAAGAAAAGTTCATTTAATAGTATTGGAAAAGTAAATTTTAATATAATTTACCTATTATACCCTTTGATTTATTAATTATTTCACTTTAATGATTCTATTTTTTTTTATAACTATACACATTAAAGAAGGACATATAAGAGATAATATTTCAACTACTTTTTAAAAAGGAAACTGGACCATATTTTGGGACGGACAAAAAAGGAAATATGGACCATCTTTTTGGGACGAAGGTAGTATTTAGTTTGAAAATTCATCAGTTTTCTCTTTTCTATTCATATTTGAGAGCATCTTCTTTTATGCAATTGTTCCTAATAATCAGATTTGCTTTCTTTAAAGCAGTGCATAGAAATATGTCGTCTTCATGAGCTTGATACTGTGAGTTCCAATATGATGAAGGTACATTTTGTATTGAGCTTGAATAATTTGGAGTCAATCTTGGA
>CAVNYN010274642.1:0-10437 GCA_963692815.1 Nyctanthes arbor-tristis
ACCATTTGAAGAGTGACGAAGAGGTCGCGAATTTGTGGAGTGGAATGAGCAGATCTATTAGGTTGACAAAGGTACCATTTTTGGATAAAGTTATTGAAGATGTGAACAAGAATTACAATGCACGATGGAAGGTTAAAGTTGACAACTTGATTAAAGAACGTGTTTCTGGATCATGGAAGTTTCTAACATTAGTTGTAGTTTCTTTGATCTTGTTGTTGATGATCCTGCAAGCATATTGCACTGTCTATACTTATGCTTGCAGAACACGTGCTGTATGAACACTGGTCGATCATCTTGTAGTATGTGTACCATTGTTATGTACAAAAATTTCCATACTTCACTCTATATATATATATATATATATATATTATAGCAAGACGTTATTTTATGATAAGAAAGATAATTTCTGGCCATTTTTGTTTCTTTACTTTTGATCTTTTGGGTTCAGTGTTGGAGCCTAATTAATTGACAGCATCCATCTCAAATTGTTTGTGGTCACATATTTGAATATATATATATATATATATATGAAATATTCTATAGCAAATGGACATGTTAGGGTAATTTACTAATTTATTGTTAATTTCTCAGGTGAAAAAGTTCACACTTTAATATATACCCTTCTTAGGTCCTCCTAGCACGAAGACAAAATTCAGAAACTCTTAGAAGTACCATCCAGCCATTAATATTTTGTTATGTGGAATTTTATTGGGATTTTTACATGTAAGTTGTTACATTTCTAAGAAATTGGAAAAAATACTCTTAATTGTAAATATTTTAGTCTTTGTAGTAGATATTGAAAATAAATTGCAAAAATACTTACATCAATAATAATTACAAAAATAAAAAAATAAAAAAACAGAAAACATTAAAAAAGGGGGATAAATAATGAAAGTAATTAATGCACATCCTGAAAATAAGACTTCTACCGAATTAAAACTCCCTAATTCTCTTTCATCTCCACCATTATTATTGTCAGTTACATACAACCGTTCTCTCTTATCTCCTCAAGATCGTGTCGACCTCGACACCAAGGGAAGAACCGAGAGAAGAAAAATATCTACAATTTTCGTATGAACAATCGAGGGAAGAATCTGACACACGAGGAAACGAACAAATTGCACAGATCTGTTTCCGGAACAGATTATGTAGAACTTTACATATTATGTAATAGATTACATTTTATATCTGTGGTATGTAATAAATTACATAGTTGATAGTTCCTATGATAAACAATCACATAATGGAAAATTATGATTTTATAAAACAATATATATCATCAACGATGACACGATATAATGTGTAATAAATTATGTATTAATATAGTAAACTACATGAGTCGATAAAATAAATGTAAAAGCCGATTATGTCTAATAATCCGAAGAATGAGAATAAAATTAAAAACTAATTCAAGAGAATAACACATCATCTAACAGGAAAAACATGTATAAGTGCTTGAAATTAGTTTATAAAAAAATTTCACTTAACCCATGGAGAGAACGAAGCCGAAGAAACTGAAAAAGAGTCCAATTGATTAGGGATTACTCTTTCCTATGAGAGAGGGAAAAAAAAGTTGTTTAGTTCATAAATAATTAATTAAAACCGATTTTTTAATTGAAATAATATAACCATATAATCCCCAAGTTAAGATAGCCCCACAACCATCAATTTACAATTAAAAATTTAAAAGCCGTACTCTTCCAACTACGTTGGTCAACGGGAGGGTAATGGCTAATTACCACGATTTTATTTGGTCCAGCAAAACCATATCATTCCCCGGACCTGAGGCGAGGCCAAAGAGGCCACCGTCTCAAGCCCAAAATTTTGAAAAACTAGGTCGATAAAATTAGCCAAAAAAACTGTAATTTGTTTCATGTTTAGAAAAATACAGTGCATTGTGGAAATGTGCTAATTGTTAGGAGTTTTTCTATGGTAACAGATCTGGTTTCAAATTTTAAAATCAGAACTGTTCATGCGGCCACATGGATTTAAAATCAGAACTGTTCATGCGGCCACATGGACGGATCCATGTGGCCGCACAGACCGACTTGTGTGGCCGCACTAGGCCGCATCGACCGTGTGGTGGCAGTGCGGCTGCATAGTGAGGCAGTACAGGCGCACGGACTGATTTATGCCACCAAACTGCGCTGGAATTTTTTGCATGTGCACCCGCACGCTCCCTCAGTGACCTTCCATATAGCCGCATGACACATGAACAGATCTGGTTCCAAAGTCGGAACCAGATCTGTTACTATAGAAAATACATAATTGTTAGTGAATTTCCGGCATAAAATATCCCGTATACCACTAACTGACTTTTTCTCCTATCCACGTGCTCCCTTATTCTTTTTTTTTTTAAGCCATTTTCTTTTTTATTTTTTGCGAGAACTTACTTGTTTCATTATCACTTTTTTTTTTGGCCCCCAATTCCTCTTCATTTTGATTAATAATTTTTAGAAGTAACATTCATATTAATATTTAAATTTGAAAAAGATTTTTTTATGTAAGTGACATTTTAATTAAATGAATTTTTTCTATATTTTATATATGACCTTTTTGATTAAGTGTCTATTTTTTCTCTTTTTTGTATTATATATATAACTCTTTAATTAAGTATGGCTTTTTCTATTATATATGTGAGTATTTAATTAATTGAGAGTGATTTTTCTATTATATATACGACTTTCTATTATATTGTGACTTTTTTTATTATATGTGAGTATTTTTCTATTATATTGTGACTTTTTCTTATTATATGTGTCTTTTTTGATCAAGTGTATTTTTTCATATGTGATTTCTAAATTAAAGGTGACTTTTTTATCTAAAAGAAACACAAATTAATGCGACTTTCATATATATAACTTTTTAGGAAAAATGTAATTATTATGAAAAAAATTTCTCGATGTGGCTTTTTTTTATTTTTACAAGTGATTTTTTTAATTAAATGGGACTTTTAAATTATTCGATGATATGTGTGACTTTTTTTGTTATATATGGTTGTTCGATGTGACTTTTTAAATAAATAATTATACAAATGTGACTTCTATTAAATTGATACAAAAATGTGACTTTCAATTTCTATTTGTAACTCTTTAACTTAATTTGATTTTTAATTAACTGATTATTCTATATGCGATTTTTTTATTAAGTAGTTATATAAATGTAACATTTCAACTCTATTGAGTTTTTAATTAGTTGGCTATTTTTTACTTGACTTTTTTCTAAATAGTTATACAAAATGTGACTTTTTAATTAAAGGCTACTTTTTAACTCACTAGCAACACAAATATAACTTTTATATGGGAATTTTTTCATATGTGACTTCTTAGTTAAATAGTAACATAAATATAAATTTTAAAAGTAATATATAATTATAAAGTCACACAAATGTGACTTTTTCTTGTGTCATTACTTAATTATTTAAAAAAATGCTGATGTCTAGGTAGAGTCCTAGAAGTCCCACTTATGTTCCAATGGTGTTTTTATTAAAAATAAAATAAAATAAAATATGCCTTATTCAATAAGTTACTTTTTAACTTTCATGTGTAAGAACTCCCGCATGTGTCACTTTAAAAGTCACATTTGTGTTACAATTTGATTTAATTCACTTACAAAAATAGTCACATGTAATTAATAAATCACATATAGAAAGTATAGAATCACATATAAGAAATGGTGGTGAATATTAATAATAATATATAAGTAAATAAGGGAAAATTAGAGGATAGACAAATTTTTGATGGGTCACTTATTTTTACACTTAGTTTAAAACTTATTGCAGTTATGCCATTTTCTCCTATAAATATACACTTATCTTTTCTTTTATTTTAATATTTTATTAATAATTAAATAAATATCTTATATTTATTTATAATATTTCTTCTATTTAATAATTATTTATAGATTATATTTATTTATAATTCTACCTCTCATCTAAACCCTAGAGTCACCGCCTCTCTTTCTTCACCACCACAGTCACCTATTCATCCACCACCGCCTGTCCACCGCTGCCATCATTGCCGTGAACCAATTTCTTCTATTTGTATGGATTTTTATAGCATGATTCACAGAAGGAAGGGCTTGTTTCTTGACAATTTGGCAAATTGGCATTTGTCAACGGCAACGGGGCAGGTTCGAGGGCCCCCTGTTAAGGAAATCCCCACCTCGTACCTGATTGAATTGGGTACGGGGCGGGTGTGGGACGGGGGAGGTTCGGGACAAGTACTAAAAAATTACCCGTTACCCACCCCGTTAAGGAAAAAATCCTTAAAAAAAAAAAAAGAAAAAAAAAAGGGCGCGACGCGGCAGCAGAGACTCTGGGATTGGGTGGACTAATGAAGACATAAAGTAAAAGGATTAAAATTAGACAGAGACAGAGGCGAGAGGAGGGGAGTTGATTTAGGGATAGGGTTTGGTTTGGCTTTGAATTAATTTTTTTAGTTTAAGAAAAATCAAATTTTGAATGAATTAATTATTAAGGTTAGTTTTTTTTTTTAATCAAAGCACCAACTAGGCTGCAGCGTCATTTTTAGGCGTCCGTCTTACCTAGTTAGTAAGAGTTTGGAATCTCCCGACTATTTTTTTAGTATCTCAAAAACCAGTACAACTCAGGAGGGGGCATAAAACTTGACCTCCAACTGAATATACAATCAGTGAAAGCAATAAATAATGAGGTACTACCTCTCTAACACTGGAATCAGTAAGAAAAAAATAAAACAATAGCTAGGGTAATTGTATACATGACTCAGAAAATCAAAAAAAAAAAAAAATTAAGCTAAACCATATACCTCTGACTGAGGGAAAACCATGACAGTCCATCTGTAATAGTCCACAGGCTGTTGAAGGCATATCGTGTACCCCATACTCTGTGTAATCCTAACTGCTCCAGCCATCAAAAGCAAGAGCATCAGCAACCTAGTTGCCCTCGCAGAAAATGTGTGAGAGTCTATCTCTATCAGAGTGCAGCTGCGGCCGAATGCGCTGAATAATGATTTGAAGATTCCAAGGCCCGCCTCCTTGAAGAATGCAATGGATAGTAACAACAAACTCAGCCTTCACCCATAAATCTAAGATGCCAAGTGGCTTGGTCAGTAAAATATCATTCGAGGATAGCACAAAGCTCATCCTCCAAAATCATATAATCCCCATAATCAGTAGAAAAGGCACGAACATAGCGCCCCCTAAAGTCCCTGATAATACCACCTCCACCAGCTCTTCCATAAATAACACATCCATCTGTATTCACCTTGTGAGATCCCACAGATGGTCTCTTTCAAAAAACCAAAAGAAACAAAAATGCCAAATCTGGAAACTAAATCAGTGTCCCCTCTCCAATGTGTGAAGCGAAATACTCTGCCAATGTGCAGAAAAGATATAGTCTGATGGCACCAAATAATGCTCCTAGCATCAACAACTATGCCTCTGTATTTCGCATCATTTCATACCTCCGCAAAAGCCAAAACACAAAGAGCAACACAATGATACGAATGTGCCCCGTCTTATAGCCTGTCCAAAAAACCACCATATCTGAAAATGATGCTGAATACCATCAGACACAGGATGAAAAACCTGGAAGATAGAGGAAAAGTGCTGCCATACTCTATCATCCATTGGACTGCCAATGAAAACATTCTGCACTGTCTCTTCATCATAGCAACACTGACAATGTGAAGGCATATGCACATTAATCCGCTGCCTAATCACGTAATCTACTGGAATAAACTCCAGCAGACTCCAGCAGAAGAAAGACACCGTCACTGGAACGGTCTGACCCCAAAAATCGCCATATGCTGACCATCTAGTACAAGATTGTCTAAAGCTCCTAAGCGGACCTAGCAGTAAAGCTGCCATCAAGAGTGGGCACAATATCTGATCCAAACTAATTGTATCTAATGGTACGCCAACGTAATGCCATATGCAGCGGCACTACCCCCATGAGCTTGCCCAAATCCCAACCAGTATAATCAAAAAAATCACAAACTCTAGCTGTAGAATGAGTATGGGAGGGGTAACTGCAATGCAAGTAAAGTGTCCCCCATCCAGCAGTCATGCCAAAAAAATATCTGACCCCTACCAAGCTGCCAAAAAATCTGTGGCTCAACCTGAGGATGTGCAGTCAAAAGTCTACTCTAACCACGAGAGGCTAAATGAGACAGCTGAACCTGTGAAGGGTGATGTTCCTTGTAGTATTTGTTCAGTAAAAACTGAGTCCAAAGAGACTCCTGGGACCAAGACCTCTACCAGAGCTTTAATGAGAAAGCATCGACAATATCTTGTAATCTCCTAAAGCCCAGTCCCTCATCCTCGGGAGGTCGACACAACTCCTTCTACCATTTCCAATGCATGCGGTGGCTCTGATCCTATGAGCTCCACAAAACCTTACCAAAACAACTCTCCAACCGCTTCAATACTGCCTTAGGAAGCTGTAGAATCTGAAATAGGTGAAGCGGCATAGAATATAAGACAGAACTAAGGAGAGTAATCTTGGCACCTGGAAATAATAGTCTGCTCACCCATCCAGAAATCCTACTGCGGACATTCTACATCAAATCATCAAATAAGAAGATACATTTGGCGCCTTTATATAAGGGAATGCCAAGTTAGGTGATAGGAAGTAAACCATGCTGAAACCCAGTCCACTGACTCAAGGCGATGAATCTGTGCTGGACCTTGGCAGAATCAATGCACTCTTGGCCCTATTCACCAACTAGCCAGAGACACCCTCATAGCGCTCAATACACCCTATAAGATGCTCAATACTCCTTTTTTGGCCATTGGCGAATATAATAATATAGTCAACAAAGGCAAGATGCGAAACCATATCAAAACCCCTATGCCTATACTGCACAATACTGTGCTACTGAAACTGATGCCTGAGTAAGCGTAAAAAATAATCAGCAGCAATAACAAATAAGGTAGGAGAGATCGGATCGTCCTGATGAAGCCCTCTCGAGGATGGGAAAGAGCCAGCCAACTGACCATTGACCAAAACAAAGAACCTGCACTCAGAAATAGACACCTGCACTCAGAAATAGACCGTCTAATCCTATCAACCCAAAGCCGATTAAAACTAAACTGCTCTATACCTGAGATTAAGAACCCCTAATCCATCTATCATATTCCTTAGCCATATCCAACTTGAGGATAACGTTGCCACCCCTAGCCCGTATATCAAGTGTATGGACCATCTCTTGGGCCAGGAGCCCGTTATTCCCAACAAGGCGTCCTTGGATAAAACTACTCTGCTGAGGAGAAATAATATGGGGGAGAAGCTCACTAAGCCTTGTGTTCAACAGCTTCATAATGATCTTATTGAACATAGTACACAAACTGATAGGCCTGAACTCAGGCCAACTACATGCACCCTCCCTCTTGGGGAGAAGAATAATAGAAGCAGCTGCAAAACCCCTAGGGAGGTGTCCCCTGTTAAAGAAATCAATCATAGCCTGAAAAACATCCTCAGAAATAATATCCCAACACTGCTGATAAAACAAAGAGGTAATCCATCGGGCCTGGCGACACTGTCACCATCAATATTAAAAACAGACTTTCTGACCTCATCAAGAGTAAGAATACGATTCAACCAGATATTATCCTCCACAGTGACTAAAGAAGGGATAAAACCAGGCTGAAACTGCTGCATCCGCTCGCCAGGAGACGTCAACAAAGCCTGGAAAAAATCAACAGCATAACTCTGAATGGACGGCTGATCAGATCCTGAGCCGGAATGTATTGAATACCAGCTCTAACACGCCGTCCCTAAACCATAGAGTAGAAATATCTAGTATTATGGTCACCTTCAGCTAACCGTCTAGCTCCAGATTTCTACCTCCAGAAACCTTCCTCAATAGCCAAAGTCCAGTTCAGGTCAGCCTGAACCCTGTGCAACTGCTCACAGTGGAATTGTGTGGCATCAGAGTCAAAAACCCTCTCAGCTTGAAAAACTAACAATTCCGCCTCCCTGACCCGCTGAAAAATATCACCAAACACTTGCCTATTCCACCAACCTAACCCTTGCTTCAGTCTAAAAAACTTCTCCGACAAAGTAGTCATACTCGTAAGATGGATGGGTAATGACCACTTTGAGAGACAAACAACTAAAAATCATAACGTCTGGCCCAAACATTAAAAAATCTAAAAGACTGAGGCCCAGACAGACTAGCCAATAACCACCGAATAAGCAAAGGAGTATGATCAAAACAATGCATATTCAAGTGTCTAAAAGTAAACTGAGAAAAGAAAAATGTAGGATCAGGATTCAACAATACCCTATCCAAACGCTTACATACCCTACCATATTATTGGACTAAGTAAATATCTCACCAACAAAGGTAGCATCAGACAAACCACAGTCTAACATCATATCACAGAAATCAGACATACCTCTGGCCCGTATGCTGAATCCTGTCTGCTCACCATCATGAACAATAACATTAAAGTCTTCCTCTACAAGTCAAGGACCATCCATACAAATAGAAATAGCATCCCACAAAACCCGCATCTCAACATAATCACATGAAGTATACACATGTGTGAAATAAAAAGTCCTGGCTAATTTAGGATCCTGAACTTTAATATGAAGAAATTGGGGATGATCAATCATACAATCAACAACAATTCCCTCTTTCGAAAAACACCAAATCTTATCTGTCTGATTCTGAACCCCCTAATCAAAAGGAAAGAACCGACGAATAAATGCAAAATCATGACGCAAAATCATAGGCTCAATCACAATCAGGAAACATACACCATACATCTAGAGGCGTTTTTCAAACGCCTCCTCGTAACTGTATTATGAATACCCCTAACGTTACATATCATCGTACTCAACACGAGAAACGAGAGGGTGCGGAGATCACTGACCTCGGTCGAAGTGTCATATGAGTAGAAGCCACCTAAACTTTAGGCTTCAACTGCTTCTTCTTTCTCAGAGCATTAGGTTCAAACTGCATCTGACTGGACTCCAGACTTGGCAAATCACCCTCAAACCCACATCGAACTGGCATATGTGGAATAGATAACTCTGTGCTATCAACAGAAGGAACTGGAGCCTCTATGTTCTCCTGGCAGACAAGTGAGCCAAGAGGGAGATAGGCAAGAAAAGAAGAGAGTCCACAACTTAAAGCAGATAAGAGAGAGGACAACTTAGGACTTGCAGCACTAAAATGACCAAAGTCCTGACTATGACTTTCAACATAAATCACGTGATCACTAGACAGATCCAAGCCACCAATATCACTCAACTGGACATCTAACTCAAATGTAGTGGCAGACGCCACCATCCCTTCCAGAAAAAAATCACAAGAGCAACCCGGAGATACCCTCAAACTAGAATCACACAAGGAAGGAGAAGCAGTAACTGCAGTATAGCATACCTAGGTCCCAGGAGAAGAAGTGATCAGAACTATATCAGGCCGAGAAGCAGACACAGTAGGTAGAGTCTGAATAATTGATGAAACCAAGAGTTACTGTGGTGGGTATGGCTGAAGAGACCAGCACTGAGACAGGCTAAGTGACAGTAATACTAGGAGGTAAGGAGCTCATAAGAGCAATCACCAGCTCAGTTTGAAATCAAACCCTGCAAGTAGACCTAGGAACAGGAACCCACTGGCGGGGCGGCTCAGTCATAACACATTTTCCCTTCTCATGCTGAGAATGGGACGGCAGTGGGTGAGGCCCGCGCAAAACTAATCAAAGGAGCATAACTAGTCAGTCCAGATGATGGAGCACCACCTGATGAAGGGGGTGGCGGTGGGGGAGGAGGAGCCTCAGCCTTTCACTGACCAATAGAATGACCCATACGCCTATAGGCAGAACAAAACACTGGTAACTTCTCATACACAATTCCCTATCAGATGTTACGACTGGGCCCTCTATCAACCCAAATCCGATCAGGGAGCTTATGCTTCAGATGTACCTCAACATAGACCCTAGCCTCACTAGGTCTCAGCAAATCAAAGGTGGCTTCATCAATATGCAAAGGCTGGTTAACAACTTTTGCTAAAGAATACAAAACATCCTTAGTATGTAAATGCACAGGCAGTAAAGGGAAGGAAATCTAGACATGAACAATAGGAGTTTCCTTCTCATGATGAAAATCCGCAGTCCATTTCAACACATTCATCTCACAACTAGCAATAGACCAACTGAGGCGGGAAAATAAACGGGTATAATCTACTTCACAAATAAGATGAATCAAGATATGCATGCGGTCAATCAGACCCACAGTATGAACGACAACAAATCCAAATTGATCAAAAGCAGATCTAACAGCAGTCATAGTAGGTTTTCTGCGAGGAAATTTACTTACCAATGTGTATCAGAATGGAATAGCATCAGCAGACTCCTCTTCAGGTAAGATAGTGATAGCAGCTCTTCGCGATGCATGTGAAATGATCTCGATGCAATAGTAAAGGGTGATGAAGCCGTAAACAATTA
>CAVNYN010274645.1:0-16184 GCA_963692815.1 Nyctanthes arbor-tristis
TTTGTAATTTCCTAAATATAATAATCCATATCTGTATAATAATTGAGTTAATCTTTTTGAAAAAAAAAAAATAAATGATGTGAATGGTCACAGCCTGGCACTCCACATCACCCACCCATTAAAAATAAAAAATATAAAAAAATTTATACCCCAATCTCACAATCTGCTCCACACATGTCCCAACCATGTTGTGATTTGTAGGAATACTCTCACCACGAGGCACCATTTTTAATACCTAAAGTGACAGTCTGATTTGCACTTCGGAATAGTACAAACATTAATCTTAAATTTAGAGGGGAAAAAAACGATAATCTAAATTGTATAAGCATTATAGTTGAAATTAATATGTTAGTATGAAAGGTAATTCCGAAAAAAAAAAATCTAATTCATCTCGGGTTTAAACATTCACTATGTGAAGAAGTCGGTTAAACCATTGCTTGATTTGGATGCTCCACCAAAAGAAGATGATTACATTTCGGCGGCTCAAGAACGTGAACTTTTTATTCGACAGATGCTGAAATTTTATTAACCAAAATTCTACTAATATATTTGGTTGCATTGCTTAGAATGTAATAAAACAATTGACAGCTATGTATTTGAGGGGTTTGTTTAAGAACTTTATCCGTTGTTTCATTTGCTCATGAAGTTGATAGTATTTGATGTAATTGCATTTGAAAGTTGTTCATTTGAAAATTAATAATCTAGTTCCTTATTCATTCTCATGAATGTTTGTAAATTGCAAGTTAATCTCATAAGAAGGTGAAAACAATTGGATACTATATAGTCAGTGTAATTTTTACAAAAAGAAAACTACCAACGGAGTTGAGCGGATAAAAGATTAGAGTTAGTTTGCACAATAAACTAAAAGGTTAGGATTAAATTGTGCCAATTAGCCAAGAAAATAGAAAAAATCGTATATTTATTTATGGTATTTAATTAACAATTTTGGCACATTCCAAAATATTTTCATTTGTAAATTAACATGCATATAAAGACCCTATATTTTATTGTATTAAAAAAATTAAAATATCTTTCTAAAAAGGGGGAAAACAGATAAAAACCATAATATATTACATTATGTGTTATGACTATTGAAGCTAGTGACTTAAAAATGAGTATTGTATCCTATCATTTTTATCCAATGATCAGCTTTATAGATGCATCTTTTGGAGAATAAAATTGTTTAGGGTCAAAAGTTTGACTTTAGGTTCTAGGTCAACAATAGATAAAAAAACACACCTCTACTTTTTAGCAATGAAACAAAGATTTAGGACCTAGTTTCACAAGTCGTACATGATGTCAAATATATTGTAACAATCATCAAATATATTTTTAATAGTTGTAAAAATGAAGATATGTTGATAGATATAAATGAAGATAGATATGTTGTAAAAATAAATATATAAATCAAGGATTACGTTGAGTTAAATTGATACCAATCAACAATTAACTTTATTTTATATTATTAATTATTAATATATATTATACACCCAAAAAAGGTTACACACGCCTTGTTCATATATATATATATATATAGTGTGTATATATATATATTAATATAGTAATATATATGTGTGTTTGACTACATATTATATTCTTCCCTAAATTTTCAGTGCTGTAGGTCTCTCAAATTTTGAGCATCGCTTCACTCTTCTGCATTTTTATTCATGTGGCAAATTTGTTTCAATTTATTGTTTTTAAGCCAATTTTTGGCGCTTTAATTTCAGCAATCCTCCAAAAATTTTTACACTCTCTCCAATATTTTCTAAAAACCTAAAGGCTGCTTCTCATTGTTATTAGTCTTTGTTTTTAGCCTTAACTTAGTACTTGAATGTTCTGGCAGACTATGTTTTTTTCTGGCAGTTTGTTTGTTTCATATAATCTGTTTAGATTTTTGTCCTTCGTGAAAGCATTTCTGAATTATACATGGCTCAATATTGTGTTTTTCTTGGTCCGGGTTCCTCTATTGAAAGCAAGTGAAGGTCTAGGGAAGGGAGGCAAGTGAAGGTCTAGGGAAGGCAAACAGCCTATATGGTCTTGGAATTAGCCATTCCCACACCTCCTCTAATGTATCTTCTAGAAATGGAAATGAAGATGATATTCCCTACTTTGAAAGAAAATTTTCGCAATGCTTGTGAACAAATGGATGACCTACGACGTGACAAGGAGGAACTAATTAAGCAAATGGAAGAGAGGTCTCGTGAAGAAGAAAGAAAATGCAAAGCATTTGAAGAGAATATTAATAGGATGTTGGGTGAAAGGAATTGATCCTCTTCGGCCATTCTTTCACGACTCTTGATTTTATTTATGGTTGGCAAAGGGAATAAGTCTTTTTAGAATTACTAGAGTAATGGTTTTCCTTTCTTAGTATACAGTACCTTAAGTGAATTGTTTTATGTTTTGGTTTATGTCTAGTTGTCTTAGATTTTAAGTGAACTCATGTAATGGATTTATGAAAAGTTGGATATTTCGTAGCTATCTTGGTTTTCGATATTGAAATAATGGAATTGAAATTTTTGTAAGTCGATACTTTTGTCATGACTTAAGTATTTTATTTCCTTTTAATATTTTTAACTCTAATGAAAACAAAATTTTAAATTAAAAATATTGTGGCATTTAAATCAAAATGAGCAACTATGGACGAATATGAATTTTCATGGTTTTTACCCAAATACAAAAACAATTAGTGATACAACGTTATTTAGCATATCACCTACAACTTAGTGACAGCCTGTGACGTAGTTGAATATCTATAGATTAGTGACAACTATTGGTGAAGTAGAATACCTACAATCAAGAGATAGCCCACGACGTGCCATATTTCCTACAAATTAGAGACAGCCCATGGCGTGGTAGATTGCGTACAAATTAGAGACAGCCCACGGCGTGGTAGATTGCATAAAAATTTGAGACGGCCTACACTGTGATAGATTGCCCATGTATTAGCGACATCTTATGGTGTGGTACATTCCCCATGATTTAGATACGGTTAATGACGTGGTAAATTACCCACAAATTATAAACGGCCCGTGATGTGGCAATTTGCCTACAGGTTAGTGACGGCAATATTGTAACTAAATACTATGGAAATATTCTGTGGTTATATACATATAAAAAATATCCGTTGCTAATTAGCTACAAAACTTAGCTGTGGCTATTTAGCTACAAAATATGTTCATAGCTATTTAGATACGGAAAATATCTGTATCAAATTAGCCACAAGGGAATTTGGCACACATTTAGCTTCGAAAAAAATTATGTCTCTAATAGCAATTAAAAACTAAATTTCTGACAAATGAAACTAAAATTCCAGTCTCCGAAGCCACTTGTTGTAGTGTATTTTTAGTTTTCATTTTTTGGTCAGAAACTTTAGTATTGAATTACAAAAATTAAAGAAAAAACTGAAACTTGAAATATGAAGAGAATATTATCTAAGTAAATCTATTCATAATGAGACTTTAAAATGAATTATTTTATATAGCAGGTTACTTATGTATATCTTATCTTATAACGATATCTTCTTAATTATTTTGATGGATTTATCTATATTCAAAGTTTTTTGATTTTCTAATTTATATACATATATATATCTTATCTTGGAAGTATTTTCTAATTTGGATGAGGCTATTTTCTTTTTAACTGTTATGTTAATTTTTAATTATTTTTATACGCTTTTAAATTGAGTCATTATCAAGTTACTTCTTTTGTATATAATAAGTATAGTTTAACTAACGTTTCATAGTTTATAAAATTCTCATTATGGCGTATTTATAGAAAAAAATAAAATATTTGATTTCATCTAGGAATGGCAACTGGGTCGAGTTGGGTCAAGTCGGGTATGGTATACCCGTTACCCTATCCATCAAATTTGTTTTTGTCCTATCCCCGTGTCTATGTCCACTTAAATAGGGGCAATGAAGCACATGCTGGGGGAGGGGTTGATATTGGTAGTTACTAATTTATTGGCCTATTTATATATCTATATATTTTTGTTTTCATTTTTTTACTAAATGAATAGTATTATAAAAAAGGGTAGGCCTGGGGCGTCGAGTCGGTTGGGCCGGTTTTGGCCCAGCCCCGAGCCCGACCCAACTTTAAGTCTGGTTGCTGATTTTCAAACAGAGACCGGCCCGACGGGTAGGTTAACTCGACCCGAACCTATCCATAACGGGTCAGTTTGGGTCGAGTCGGTTTTTGGTTTTGGGCCCCTTATTTTTTTTCCTTTAAAGCTTGGCCCAATTGGTTGGAGGCCCAAATTGAAGAACATAAGGAAAAAAAACCTAATCTACACAAGACACAAGCCGGCACTCTCTCTGCTCTCTCTATATCTCTCTTGGTTCTCTCTCTTAATCTCTATCTCTCTCGGTACTCTCTGTCAATCTCTCTCCTCTCATGGCAGATCGGAAGATGATGGCGGTTAGTGGTAGCAACATCGGTGGAGGTGTAGCATGCTAGCAACGTGGGCATGGGCAAAGCAGCAGCAACAACGGTCGAAGCAAATGGAGGCAAAGATGCATCGGTGGCCGAGCGTAAGAGCAATAGTGGTGGCCGAGCATAAGAGCGCCAGCGGCGGCCGAGGTTGGTGGAGACGAAGTAGCGGCGCGGCAGAGGCAGTCAAGTGGCGGTGGTGGTTCGGCAGAGAGTGGTAGTTTGAGTGGGTTGATGATTGATTCTAAATTGTAAAATTAGGGTTTCAACTTTCCAAATTTGAGTGGATCGATTCTAAATTGTAATTTGCAAGGAGGGTTGAGAAATTAGTAGTTTGAGTGAGTTGATAACTTGATTCTAAATTGTAAATTTAGGGTTTCAAATAGTGGGTTGATTCTAAATGAAAGTGGTAGTTGCAAATTTGTGAAAAACGTTTTCAAGACAAAAAAAAGGTTCAAACTGGTTTAACCGAACCGGGTTGGTCCAGTTTGGTTCAAATCGCGTTTGACCGGTTTGGAAGGTTATACCTAAGAACTGAGCCAAACCGGTTCGGTTCGTTCGCCTACAAGCCGCAGACTAACCCGGTCTGCTCAAAAACCGAGCCAAACATGCCCGAACCAGTTCGGGTCAGTTTGGTTTACCGGTTTCGACGCCCACCCCTAAACACGGGGCTATCCCAAGATGGAATTAGAAATTGAAATTACTAAATTTTCTTAATAAGTTTCATTATCTATTTACATTTCAAACTATTAGAATTTTTGGTGAATATTTTTGTTTTTGACAAGACATTGTTAAACGATCTTAATACAAGTAAAAAGTATGATAACCTACCCCAACCAATTCTCAAGTAGGGCTGATTTTCTTTGTTCTATCACCGACCTAATTACCCGTTTAGTTGAGTATTCTCCATCTTAATAGGGTCAAGTACCCGCGGGTATCGGGTTTGACGGGTTTTTTACCATCCATATTAAGTTTACTCAATAACATTCTACTTCGAGTAAATTAGTTAACAATAAGTTAATTAAAATATTACACAGTTGAATGTGGCTAAGCATACATCACTTAACATTTCGTACTAATGTTAAGATATAATTTTATTTTGTACATTCCCGTGCAACGCACGCGTCAGAATCTAGTGAATAAAATAATAAAAAACAAAATATGACACCTGCGATGACGCTAGCGGTTTGAGCGGGAGAACTACTCTTGATATAATAATAATAATAATAATAATAATAATAATAATTATTATTATTATTATAGATGTAGATATATATATATATATATGATAATAATTTAAAAATAGAAAAGAATAAATAATAAAGAACAAAATATGGGATGAGAAGAATAGGGTTAGAGAGAGATCTCGGGTTAATGCATTTTGGGGTGTGTGGTATCAACAGTGAGTGGTTTATGAAGTAAGAAATATTTACCCAAACTGCAAAGTGCGAATCAACCCGAACTTGACCTAAATTGGTTTGGGTCTCTTTGATTTCAAAAATTGTGAACTGACCAAAGTTGGTTTGAGCCAAAACTGACCTAATCGACTCATGCCCTGCCTCAGAGGTGGAGGTGATGGGCGGTGTTTATTTTTCTTTTCTTTTCTTTTTCTTTTTTTTTTAAATTTTGAATGGGGTTGGATTTGTTTCTTGTCTATTTTTGGAAAGGGGAGGGTTGAGGTGAGGGGTTTGGGGTAGGATTTGGCTTTTGGGACCCATTTTTTAATCCTACATAGATGGATACAAAAGTAGTAAAAATGTTCTAGCACCATGAGTGTACAATAAATTGCCTCACCATTTCACAATAAAATTTTATTAATTTTATACTTATCCTGTCAAATGTCGCCATATATTTTTAACAATATGTTACTTTTACACGCTTTCATGTCTTTACCTTCCACGGCACAAATTGCAAAGATTTTTCTTTTCTTTTTTTTTTTGTCTTTTTTCTTTTTTAAAGAAAAAGAATATATATATATATTTTTTGATGTGGAATAATGCTATGTAGCACCAGTTTATGTGGCAACTAATGTGACATTGAATGATAAGTGAAATTAAATGCATGAATAAAGGATCGGAAGAGCGTCGTTAGGGAAAGAGTGTAGCATTCAATGCCACATTGATATGGTGTCAAGCACCAGTGGTGCTAAATAGCACTACTCTTTGATATGGGGATATAAGAGAGGTGAGGGGAGAGGATGGAAATTTAAGGAAGGGAAGATGTGGTTTGAACTCGAAACCCTCACCCTGAAATGCAAGTGTCTTAATCACTGGACCACAATCCAAACCACAAAAGAATCTATTTTATATATGCTAAACTAATTGAATATAGTTTTCAAAAAAAAAAATAGAAAATAAACTAAATTGAAAGTGGTCAACCCCAAAAGTCATATGTTGATATTATGTCACATGCCAAATGTTTAGTGCCATTATAACACCAGAAGTCTGGTGTATAAACTTAACTGTTAACTTAGTAGAAATGATCTAAGAGTATCTTTAACAGAATCTTTAAATTTAAAGAGCATTTTATATATTTTCAAATAGTGTAATTTTCAAATCACTCCAACAGCCTTTACATTTCATTTCACTTCTTTCAAGAGTATTTAATGTGTTTTTCATTTTTTATTCTTTAACATGCTTTTATTTAATTATTTAATTTTATCATTATTTTTCTTCATTGACTTGGTCCCGCAAAAAATATTGAAAATTGAAGTTTGTTGGTGTGTAGCATTTAATTATAGAGAGTGAACTTAGCCCTCCAATTTTGGAGAGCAAATTCCACCCTCTAAAATAAAATATTAAAGTAGAGAGTCTATTAAAGTATTTTTTATGACTTGACTCTTTATTTTAGATAATGCATTGTGTTTAAAGAGTCTATTTGAGATACTCTAACACCATAAATCTTGAATCATAATAGTACCAGATAGTGATATAGTATAATATATCGGCTACTGATATGAGCACAATCACCCTCAGAAATCATATCAGTGACTGATATTATATCACAATATTTGTCTAATACTGAATAGTGTCATACTTCTGGTATTGGATCGTTATTACTCCCTCCGTCCAAAAATATATAGTCTATTTTACTTCTTCATGTAGATTAAATAAAGAGCAAAAAATTATAGATGATTTGAAATGGATAATTTACACTTAGAGTGTGTTTAATTGTCATAATTTTTCATGGAAAATGCTAGTTCTTTACCTAAATTTTCACTTTCATGCTGTTTCATTTTTTTCTATAGGAAATATTTTCTTCTTTTTGGTCACGTGACCATCTTTTCCAAGGAAACAAGGAAAATATTTCCTTGAGGGTCTTACGTAATTGGAATTTCATATATATTAAAATATTAGATTACTTTTTAATTTAAAAATATAAAAAATTACAAAAAAAAGGATAAATCGAGAATTTCTCCCTTTCTTTTCCATTTTCCTTTTTTTGGGGATTTTATGTTACATGACATTTCTTGCCAATGTTAACGAATAAAAGACCTTATAATCATTTCAAAATTTCTAATTATAAATCATTGTTAGAGTTTATAACTTTGTCTTATTTTCATATTCATGTACAAATTACTCATTGAATTTCATATAATTTCTTTTTTGGTATAAGCTTCTAGTTATTAGGTGCATTACTGAGATAGATGCTAGTCTCAAAATTATTCATTGAATCATTAATAAACCTTTGCCATCCTCAAACATACTCATCATATCACTATTGTCCATAAAAAGAAAAAAATCATGCAGGATGAAAGCTTGATGAGTGTTGTACTAGTTCATTGACTATCTTTTTTTATTCGTTGTGGTATGATTTTGTCTAAAATATAAACATATATTTAGCTCAACATTGGAGCTCACGTAGCTTTGACCAAAAAAAATTGGCAAATAAAAAAATACATGGAAAAAAGTACCATTTATACATAAAACTTGATAATTTCTATAAAAAAATAATGACTCAAATAACAAAATTTGAAAAAAAAAGATTGTTTTCATGGAAAATAATGGCCCTCAAAAACCAAAAATTGGAAAATAACAACTAGTTATAGGTGGAAAATTAAGACAATCAAACACGTTTAATTGACATTTCCTTTGAAAATTAATTATATGGAATTCAATCACTTGGAATTCATTTTCTTTCATGCATTTTCCATGTTTGCTATCAAATAGTACATTCATTTATATAGTCCACTTTGCTTCTTAATTCTAAAAATAGGTAATTTACATTTAAAATCCCCAACATTTGTTTTATAAAATCTTGTCCCCAATCTTTATTTTTGGTCTTGTGAGTTGAGTCCCCAACCTTTGAGAAAATCTGTTCCTTAAGTCCCCCCTCAAAGAATCTGTCATGTTTCTCTGTTAACCAACCTTGTATGCCCCCCAATTGAGTATTATATATATGGGTAATTTACACTTAATGTTCATAATCTTTCAACGGATGAGAGATCACATCCCTAACTTTTATTTCTACTTCTATGGGTCCTCAACTTTTACACAAATTCCCCTCCAGGCCCTATTAACAGAAGACGTCCAACGCTGCCGTTAACCAACTTTTTACTAGGGTAAAATTATCCTTTTATGAAAATTTAACAGTTTAAATGGATAAGAAGTATCAATAGGGACTTGTGGAGAGATTTTCTCAAAGGTTTTTACACACAACACCAAAAATAAAGGCTAAATACATAATCTATTAAAGGTTAGAAGGTTGGGGACTTCAAGTGTAAATAATCCTTTTTGCATGTGGATGGTTAACGGTACAGTTGGACGTCTTCCGCTAATGGGGACCTAGCTAGAGGGGAATTTGTATAGAGGTTGAGGACTCACAAAAGTAGAAATAAAGGTTGGACATGTATTTCTCACTCGTTGAAAGGTTGAGGACGTTAAGTGGAAAATACCCTATATATATAAGCGTTATATACAAGTCAAGCTAAAATACAATCGAGTACAATTGAAAACCTAAAACATTTGAGATTTTCTTTGGGAGGTTTATTGTAGGAAATCTAGCACAATTCCAAAGCCAATCAATAAACAACTAAAAAATCCATTAATTGACATAAAATTAGCCAAAACCCACACAACTTATATGTTTAGTCATTAGTGCGACGGATTGTATTTCACTTTTCCTTTGCAGCCTTTGTTCTTGGCGATTATTGAATGAATTATATTGACCTTTTGCTCAAAAAAACTTAAAAAATTTTACAATAATGCTTAAAACACAAGATTGCAAAGAACTAGCAACATGCATGCATATGGCAGGTATGCTTGGAATTACTTGTTACAAATTAAAAATTTAATTATCCCAATTGTTGCATAAACACTATCAACTTTGAAAGTATTAGGAGCAATCAACTTGAGGCAAAATAAGATATATGCCCCTATTAATAATGAAATAGGGGCGGAAGCATGTTTAGTCTCTATTTATAATAATTGTGGCAAATAAAAAAGCCGCTATTAATTATTAGGGGTGAAAATATGTTTGGCCTCTATTACTCATATTTAGGGCCGATAAAAAGGCCCCTAATAATTAATTAGGGGCGAAAGTAAATTCCACTTCTATTAACATTAGTTTACACCGATAATAAAATGGCCCATAGTTATTTTCCAAAATCTAACACATTTTTTTCTTAAACACTCTTAACAATAATTTAACCTAATCGTAATAATCGCTCAATCCATTTCATTCTAGCCGAAATTCCTTCTTCACATTCAGGAAACCACAAAATTTCTGGAATGCCCAAAATCCCAAAGGGCGTAACTGCATCGTTGGACGAAGAAAAACACATTCAGGGATCTAAATCCAAAGCTCTTCTTCCGTAATTGGAATGACATGCTCTGCTTGTGCTGGTTCCATTGAGAAGGCCATGAAGAGAGACTTCCCGGAATCAGGAGTCTATTGTAGATGTGTTGAATGACAGAGCCGAGGTCATGTTTTACCCTGCTTTTGTCAATGTAAGTTGAGATCTTGCTGACTGTAACTTGAAATTCACTCAGGATAAAAATATATATTGCAGGCAGGTGCAGGTATAGGTGTTTAAGTTTCTGGGTGTGATATTTTTCGGCGTTCCCTTGAGTATGATAATATATTTGTTTGTGGATGATAAGTTAAATCTGGTGGGGTTTTATCCTGATTGAATTCTTCTGGAGAAGATTTATGGGAATTTTGTTCTTAGCTTCAATTTATCCATATTTTGTTGTCATTAATTCATTTTCCATTTTCCGAACTGTGTCATTGCTATTGCACCAGGATGGAATCAAAATGCTCTGAGATGATTCTACTGCGGGACGTAGATGACAGATACGCTAAATGGCAATTTTTTGGTACGAGTTCTTTTGCTATGTTCTGTTATAATATATAACTGTATATGTTATTTATTATGTGTCGTAGTCCGTTGAATTTAGTGTGTTATTTATTGAGAAAAAGAGTTACAGAGGGATTAGTAAAAACATAGATTTATAAAGATGTCCCAGATTCTTGACAATACATAGTATTGTCTAGGTTAAGATGTCGATGGGAGATTGGCACTTAGTTTTCAAGAGAATCTTGCGGGTGTTTTATCTAAAATGCTATTCCAAATTCATCTTCTTGGAACTTGATAATAACCGAGTGTGTTAACATGGGTAAAACTAAAGAAGCTACTAGATTTCTTCAGCTAACTGCATTTGAGTAGTTAAAAATTATAAAAGATTTAAAAGCAGATGAAATTACTTTCCGCAATGTTTTTATTGGCCTGTTGACACAGTAGCATCCCTTGAAGATTTGCAACTTATACTTTGATTCAGGATCAGAGGATTGAGGGACAGTGTAATGGTTTGCTGCACCATTGTCAAAAACCCAGGAATAGCATGTACCTATATACAAGTGGGTTTCTTTTTGTCATGAATCTATATTTACAAGCTAATATTATTTTTTGGGATTTTTTTCCAATGTGTTTTCTTGGTAGTCAGTGGCGTAGTAACCATGAAGAATATTCATAATAAATTAATCACGGATTATCAGTGTCGATAGTTACATTTTTCACATTTACCTGCATTTTTCACAATATTTTTCACAAGTGAGTACAATATTTTTCATTCTTCTAGATTGATATTTATCGAGGTTTTGCTTAGTAGATATAATATGTTAGTGCAGGATTCTAATTTAATACTTTTTCTTATCGTGTCAATTTGCAGTTATATTATTTTCATTTCCATGGTAATTCTTTTTCTTCTTTTCAGTTTGGGAAAGTGCTATGGGATGAAGAATATGAGAGACAAGAAATGCTTGATGAGTAACAATTGTCCTCCTCTTAGTATAAGTGGTAGATGCTATACCCTCGTGGAGTGTTTACAAGATGCACAATGATCTAGACTTCATATGACTTGGAAGTTCTAGGACATCCCTTGTGGACGAGCTGTATTAAACCAAACTAGGTTTTGACTTGTCATTAGATGTATGTATTGTTACCATTTCATGGGTATCAAATCGTGTTAATTGTAGTTGTACCTTCGAATATTATTCAATCAAATGATATTCTATTTCATTTGCAATGTTTAATCATGTACAATTTACTTCGAATGTGATAATTTTATTTTTGATATTAATATATTTTCTCAATTTATTTAAAACATTTTGATTTTATAAAATAATGAATGAATATATATAATAAAATAATTACGTGTGGGAATATAATTAAATTAAATATTTTATTAAATTTTGAACGTATTAGGGGCACGTGGATATGTCTCTATAACTAATCCTAATTAATATTTAATTAATATTATGTGCATTAATAAGTGCCCCTATTTGTTTAAATTATTTGGGATATTAAATATGTGCCTCTAATAGCATAAGTTGCCTACATGGCATATATATTAATAGGGGCGTTTTTTGTGTCCAATACGCCCCTATTTATTATTAGGGGCGCCATTTGTAGAGCCATTTACTAATCCGCCTCTCATACTCTTAGAGGCATTTTAGCTTTATTTTTCGCCCCTATTTATATTAATTGGGGCACTTGTAAACGTCTTTAATGCTTTTAAAGTTAGTAGTGAAATAAAATAGATAAACATAAACATGTTCTAAAAAACTCATATAAACCTTACTTAGGCGACACTTATTACACATTGGTGTGCTTAAGCACACTTAGACTCAAGACTTGACGCTAAAGCTTTTCTACACATTATACTTTTTATTACAATATTAGACCATATATTGTAAGACCTTGTATTCTTAGTAAGATACATTAGGGTACTAATAGCACTTAGGTATAGTACTTCAAGACTAAGAATTTCCTCATTATCTTTTCCCGGTCTAAAAAGGATCTTTATTTATGTCAACAGACCACACGATCATTGGAGTAAGAGACCGCACTATCATTGGGGTACTCAGTGGATGTGCTTTATCCATATAAAATATTTTGAGGACTTTTTAAATATAATTCGATTGATGAACAAGAATTCAATCATTCAAATGTTCAGTTTGTAAACCAATGCAAAATTTTATTTTTTCCAAATCTTTCATTTCAAATAATCAACTACTTTTGGGAGCTCTTCAGGAGTTCCAATGATATTTAAATCATCTACATATACTACAATGATGGTAAACCCAAGTGTCGATTTATTTCTAAAAACACATAGGCAAATGAGATCATTCTTATACCCTTCTTTCACAATTATTCAGTGAGACAGTTATACCACGTGTGACTAGATTGTTTTAAAGCATATAGTGACCTTTGTAGTTTGATTGAAAATAATTCTCGAGGGTTTGAACTATATGATTCAAGAATTTTCAATTCTTCCCGGGATTTTCATATATATATCAATGTCAAGGATGCCATATAAATGGGCTGTGACCACATTTATTAGACACATATTTGGCATTTCATGTACAGTCAAACTAACTAGATATCTAAATGTAATAGAGTCCATTACAGGGGAATATATTTCTTCATAATCAATACCCGGTCTTTGAGAAAATCCTTGTGCCACTAGTCCTACTTTATATTTCATGACTTAATTTTCTCATTTCGCTTTCGTACCAAAACTCATTTAAAACCAACATGCTTTTTCCCTTCAGGGGTTTGAATAATAGGCTCAAAAACTTTATGTTTTTCTAATGAATCCAATCCAACTTTGTATAACCTCTTTCCATTTCAGCCAATCACTTCTATGTCGACATTCTTCGACAGATTTTGGTTCATCATCCTCGTTTTCTTTGAGTTTAATTTTGTTCACTCCCTTTAAAATGGGTATCTTTACCCAAGTTAAAGGAGGGGTTAGAATTATTAAAAGGGAGAGAGAAAAAATAGTTAATGATGAAGATATAATAATATTATTATTATAGGAATATGAGTCGCATCTAGGTCGTAATCAATTGTGTTTTATAGTTATTATTTAATCATTTAACTTTATTTCTTGTTCTGTAAGTTAAGTAGGGCCAATTATTTCCTCAAAAAAAAAAAAGTAGGGCCGATTATGTGATTCACATCTTTAGGGCTATAGTAGATATTTTCAATTTAAATAGGAGTTCTGTTTATGTTATTCCTTGGTTGAGTTTTTATTGAATAAAATTGATATACTGGATTGTTTTCAAGTTATTCCAAATTCTCGGTATTTAATAGTTTAAATCAACGAGTCTTTGATACTTAGTTTCTGGCATTTGTGAATGAGTCAACAGAATCTAAAAGGTGGTCTGTCACGGTATTCTTAGGAATTAACGGGATTTAATCAGATTCATTTTAGTTTCACATTTCCATTGCATCAGTTAATATGGGTGAGGGAGGGAGGGAGGGAGGGAGGGAGAAGGGGGAGAGAGAGAAAGAGGATTTTGGATTATTGTCTTATAATTTGTTAACTTATTTTCAGACTCTGATTTGGGGTCCTTTTAAAGAAGAGTTGTATGTTGAAGTATGAATAAGAAAATGTAAATATCAATTTTAAGATCTCATTATAAGTTTATTATTACTTGATATTTAAAAATATTAATTCAAGTAAGTACTATTTAGAATTTACTAGAATTAATAATTGGAAAAAAAAGGGGATATGGGTCAAAACTAGAAAAATAAAATTAGTACTTTTAATTGTTCTCTTTGATACATTTTATAAGGTGATATACTCATAATTAGATATTAAAAATTAACTCATATTAAAGTAGTCGACAAGTTCTTTAATTTTAGACTTATGTTGAATATATTTCAGTTAAAAAATTGACTTTATTTTTTCTAAATAAGAAAGTAATCTTAGACAAGAAGAAAAAAAACTAAAAAGAAAAATAAGATAACCAATGACGGTAATCTAAAATCCCTCTCTCTTTCTATTATTACTTCAACCCCCTTTCTTTCCTATTACATGTTATTTCTCCCCGTCCCCTTAATGATTCTAACACTCTTTAATGGTACCCCCGTTAAAGGGGGTGAAGAAAATTACACTCGTTTTCATAGACATTTGTTTCTTTTCGGTTCCACTTCGTTCCTGTATGAACAAAATTTATTGAGATCTCTTCATTATCATTCTCAGTTACCTGAACTTCTTTTAGAGTTTATTGATTATAGGATAATGATACACGTCCAGGTTGCTTCAACAGTTCTTTACCCGATCGCGAGAAATTGACAATTTATCGTGAGAAATTGTAGCACCGCGATACATTCATTTTTCCCTGATTTGAGTTTTGAAACGGTGCTAAAACAATTTTAGAGACCAAAACTGCTCCGTGTCATTCGCTGTTCAATCGTTCCTTCTTCAGTTCTTCTACACATTCCGACGACCCATCTGAGATAAACCGACCATTCCAATTCAAACCCCGTTCACCGTTGCCACCATCGGCCTCCAGATGCAATTGGTAGAGTTGCAAGAAAAGTCTATAACGGGGGAGGGGCATCATGATTCTTTAGCGGGAGACCATGACGACATTGACGTTTGATTGGAATATGATGGTGCCATCATTGAATACGAGATTGTGATAGAACAAAATCTAATTGTGTCTTCTCTAACCGTTGATTCACCTATCGAAGGGATAAAGTTCAAAGATGTTAAAGAATTATTTGACTTCTACAAAGAATATGCTCGAGGTACTGGATTTCCGTAAGAAAAAGAAATTCAGAAAAAGGTCCAGATGGGAAAGTTAGATGGGTGGTGTGTGCTTGCAGTCGCGAGGGACAAAGGAAAGGCCCTCAAGGGATTTCATTGAAACCAAGACCAACATGCAAACCGGGTGCCAAGCAAAGATCACAGTGAGTGCCAATGATAGAGGTGTTTGGCGGGTCAATAAAGTACACCTAGAACATAATCACCCATGCAGCCCAACGAAGTATAGATTGTATATGTGTAATTGGGAGGTTACTGGTGAGGTTAAAAGAAAGATTGAGATTAATGATGCTGCTGGAATTGGAGTGGGAAAGAGTTTCCAGACAGTTGTTGAAGAGGCCGGTAGACACGGTCTGTAACGACCCGCTCCACTTTGACATGATATTGTCCGCTTTGGGTCAAGCCCGCACGTTTTTACTCTTGGGCTTCTACCCCAAAAGGCCTCATGTCAGATGGAGGCGGTCTCTTGGCATATAAACTAGTCTTTCTTTCGCTACCCAAGCGATGTGGGATTGAGGCTGTCACAATCACCCCACCTAAGGGGGCCCAACGTCCTCGTTGGCCACACTTCCGGTTGGGCCCTACTCTGATACCATCTGTAACGACCCGCTCCACTTTGATATGATATTGTCCGCTTTGGGTCAAGCCTACACGGTTTTACTCTTGGGCTTCTACCCCAAAATGCCTCATGTCAGA
>CAVNYN010274646.1:0-16970 GCA_963692815.1 Nyctanthes arbor-tristis
ACACGCTCTTCCGATCTTGTATGTATGGGATTTGGAACAAACACTTTTTGTTAAATTTCTTAGATGTTTATTGTTTTATATCAGGAGCCTGAGTTGTTATTAGATTTTTCTAGAGTCAGAGATCAGTTTTATATTTGATTTTATTGATGAAAATTACACAGAGATCGGAAGAGCACACTATCTCAATAATCTACAATTGCATACAGACAAGTGCTTTTCCTGTTCTTCTTGTGTCCCCCCCCCCCCCTCTCTCTTGTGCTGTTTGGGGGTTGATTGGGAGGAGCATTTTGCTCCTGTGTACAGTTCCTTTGTTGTGAACAAAATTTCATTTGTTTAAAAAAAAAAAAAAAAAAAATGCATGCAGGCAAGTTGAACTGATAAGCGTAAATCATAATTCACATGCAAGTTCAGATTTACCTTTCTGAAAGCTAAGAAAGATTTTTCCCACTGTACCGATATTTCTGTATTCTTAATTGGAAGCTGCTTTCTGATTTTCTTTACGACGAACAATGGCTCAGGGAGAGTGGCTTGCTGCATTCAATTGGCTTGGAGAAATATGATCTCTTTTGTCAAGCCAAAGAGTTTGGTAATTTGTAGCCTGCTTTCACAGAATAAAAGTAGAAAAACCATTAATGATTCTTTGCTTTCTTGTTAATTATTATGTGAGCCTCACGTAGATGCTGATGTTTTAATCTGTATGACAGAATCATTCATCAATTGCAATATTTGAAGCTTTGTGATTATTTATACATTGCTAAGATGATTTTAATGATGTGTACGCACAAAACAAGTTACTTTTCAGACTGATTGGTTTTCCCAGCTTTTCCGTTATTGCTTTTTGTGATAGGTTAATGGGCAATTCCGAAGGTGCTGTTACATTTCTGCTAGTTGTGTGAGATGCTGTTTGTTGAATGGTTCATTAACAGATACAGATTACAGATTATGCAGATGAACAAAGGTAAGATTTTCATTTTTAGTTATAACATTTGACTAGAATATCTCACAGAAACGTTCAGTTACATCAACAACGAAAAAGGGCATGTATAATACATCAGAAATGAAAAAATAAGACCAAAAAAAAGGATTTTTCTTCCATTCTTAACCTGCTAAACCTGGCAGAATTGACCAGATGGAATTGAGCTCTAACGACCAGCGGGACAATTCTTTTAAATCTGAACATATATGTATGTAAATCACTTCAATGTAATTCCTTTTCCAGCCTGAATTGGCACGATTGTCATTCGTCAAAAAGCTTTGACAGTAGGTGTGATCGGAGAAGCAGCAGCCATCTTTTTTCCACAATCTTTCCTGTTCCTTGAGGCCAAAGCAGCGAGAAACTTCTTGTTAGATCCCACCGATTGCTCGCAGGCGTGGTCAGCCGGAAACCTGTGCTTCAAGCAGACCTTAATATGACAGGTCTTGCAGGATGCGGTGTTGGAAAACGTCAGAACCTCCTTGCACCGCCACACAGGGCACCCAGGTTTCTTCTTCTTCTTTGGATCACAATCTACCGACCTCTCATGCCTCTCCAAAATCTTCTTCTCATCTTCACCATCGTGCCCGGTGGTCTCAATTGACACGGAGCACATTTCGCACACCACCACCTTTCTGCTATTGAAATCGGAATTCGAACAGCTATGAGATTTGTATGACCGGTGTTCCAAGCAGAATACCTTACCACAGGCGTTACATGTGAAGGGGAGAAAATCGAGTCGATGACAATCAGGATTCTGGCAGTGCCTTCCTAAATCTGGAAAAGCTTCTGTTCCTCCTCCCATCTGTTGATGATTCTTGATAGCTATTTGAATTTCAGATGGACGTTTGCCTTGAATAAAGTTGAGATGCTAGAGATGATATGGAATTATGTCTTGCCGTCGGGAGGAGGTGGTGTTTTACCTTTTTATAATAAGTGGGGAATGGGATGGCGGGTGGCTTGGCGCCTAAGCCAAGTTGAAACCTTTTGGGAGAAGACATCATCGTTGTCTAATTAATTCATTGTGGGTCCCACGCGATTCCGTCGCCAAGAGAACAATCGAGAATGGACGAGGTTGTCCTGGAACATCTGTGGGTTTCAAAAGGCTAATGGTCCAATCCCCATTTAAGCTTGATGGGCAAAGGCTAGTAAGATTGAATGGGTCACAATTATTGCCCATTAACCCAATACAAGCTAAACAGGCCGCCACCGCCAAAAGTTTAGAGCCCATTAAATGTATAACATAGCAATTAACCTCAATGGAAACTTTAATGGGCTATAAATGGGCCATTAGTCGGCCCTCAAAAGCTTCATGGACAGACAGTAAAAGCCCGTTGAAAGGCTAATGGGCCAAAAGGAAAGTAGCAAAACTGCTGATGGGCCGAATACCCATTAAGCTTGAGTGGGCCATAGTCGTTAGTTGATTTGACCCGTTAAAAACTTAGTGGACCCGTTAAAAGCCTGCAGGATGGTTAATAGGCTAATCAATACAGCCCATTAAAAATTTTATGGGTCACAAAATAAAGCCCATTAAAAGATCTGAAGACCGTATTTCTCAGCCTATTTGAAGTCTGGTAAGCCTCAGAAATATTCTCTATTTAGATTAATGGGTCCTATTAGGCCCAAGCAAGCTTTTAGGGCTGAAACTTGAGGCCCATTAATTTAAGCTCAATGGGATGTAAATTTTAGTCTGTTAAGATGTTATGGGCCTCTTGTGGCCCATTAATCTAATTGGAGAACATTTCTGAAGCCTACTGAGCTTTAAATAGGCTGGAAAATGTGGCCTACTGATCTTTTGATGGGCTTTATACTGTGGCCTAGAAAGTTTTCGATGAGCTGTACTAATTGGCCTATTAATCTTCATGTAGGTTTTAACCTGTACTTTACAAACTTGGGTGGCCGTGAACTATGGCCATTTAAAAGTTCAATGGGCCAAGAGTTTCAGCCTTTTACAAGTTTAGCAAGAGGAGGTTATGACCCATTAAAAGTATATCCTCCGTCTCAAAAAGATGGTATTATTTCTTATTTCACATAGATTAAGAAAAGTTCATTTAATAGTATTGGAAAAATAAATCTTAACCTTATTTCTTTATTATATCCTTTCATTTATTAATTATTACTTTTTAATAATCATATTTTTATGATAACTATAAGCATTAAATAAAGGCATATAAAGTAACTAATATTTCAACTACTATTTAAAAAGGAAACTGGACCATATTTTGAGATGGAAAAAAAGGAAAGTTGGACAATTTTTTTAAAATGGAAGTAGTAATATGCAGCGGACCGTGAAAGTCCAATGGGCAACTAGTGACTGCCATAAAAGCATAATGGGCCTTAAGGAGACAACTTTTAAAAAGCTTGATTTGTCACTGCTACAGCTCGTTAAAATTCTTGGGCCAAATTTAGGGCTTACTAAGAAATTACGTGTTTTATAGGCCTCAATGGTGCAAAGGTCTACGGCCCATTAATTGCTAAATGGACCCAATTTATGACTCAGTAAATGTATGAATGGATCAGGTGCACAGCCCATTGATAGTTTACTAAGCACCAGGTAAAGCTCATTGATATAGTAATGGGCTGCAGGTTATGGTCCTTGAAAGTGTGATGCACAATTAGCGTGGCATGTTAAATTTTAATGGCCCAACAGTTTAGCCTGTTGATTGATTAATGGGTCACTTGCTATGCCATTAAGACTAATGAACCTGAGCAGGCCCAAAACACTTAACGAACAAAAGCAATAAGAGGCTTAATGAGACGGACAAAGGCAATGAGAGGCTTAATGTGCCACTTGTAGTAGCCCATGAAAAGCTAAATGGGCTATGAGGAAACAATCAATTGGTCAACTGCTATAGCCCGTTAAAATCCCTGGACCAATCTTAGGGCCAACAAAGATATTATGGCCCTTTTGGGCCTTACTGGTGAAATGGTCTATGGCTCCTTAATTGCTCAATAGGCCCTATGTACGACTCAGTAAATACATTAATGGGCCAAGTGGATAGCCCACTGAAAGCTTAATGATTCGCAGGTAAGGTCTATTGAAATGGTATTGGGCGGCAGGTTATGTTTCAATGAAAAAATGATATTTCCAGCAACTAATTAAAAGAAATGCCTAAACCACCAGATATGCTGATAAAATTGTCCATACATAAGCATCATTGTTTTCAATGTCAAAGACGAATTACTGGCCTTATAGAGAGCCTAACTGGACTTGACACCAGGGATAACTCTGTCTCTAGGGTGTTGAAATTTGCAGACTGCTCCAAATTTGCAGTCTCCAGTTTTTATATAGAATTGGCATACTATGCTGATAAGGTCTATCAGGAAACTCATTATCTCTCTGTAATGCATAATACCCTAGAGGTGTAACACCATACTGTGATGTATGTGGAGACAACAATGTACGAAGATAAGCTCTCTGAAGAAAATCTGTGTAAGAGTTTCCCATGTAGTTCACATCAACAGAAGGATCATTAAGAGCTGCAACTTGTGATGCAGCATACTCAGTTGTTTTCAAGTACTGAAGATACAAAGGGTCAATAAGAAGTGCCTACACCATATTCCTTGACATATGATTTCCAATATGACTGAGGTTCTGTTCTAGGGAAAAGAACCCTTTTTTTTTGGCGATAACAAAATGGGTCTGTATATGCTGAGCGATTGATGTATGTTTCTGAATTTGAGAACCAGTATTGAGGGGGAAATTGAAATGCTGTTTTGAAGGCGATTATCAAAGGTTATTAGACTTGAGAAAGTGACATCTGGCATGATTTGAGAATTTGCAACATCTAATTTGCAGTATCAGTATCGGTTGTATGGTTGCAATGGAGGTTTCATTGTTTTATTGGGTTAGTAGGGGTTTTTCAATTAATATTTTACATTTTCATTTGTCTGTTTTGGGGGTATTTGATATAAAAGGTAGTTTTGCAACATAAAAGTGTAAATATCTTAATGGCAGATGTGTGGTAGTATTTTTACGACCTTTATGGTCTCAGTATTGCAATGATCTACGGTCCATTAATTGTTACTTGGGCCATATTTACAACTCAGTAAATCCATTAATGGGCCAAGCGTAGAGCCAATTGAAAGCTTAATGAGCCACAGGTAAAGCCCATCGGCATAGTAATGGGCCGCTTGTTATGGTTCGTGAAAGTTTGATGGACGATTAGCTCGTCCTGTTAAATTTGAATGGCCCAATATTTCAGCTCAATCAAAGATTGACGGGCCAGTTACTATGCTGTTAAGACTAATGGGCCTCATCAGGCCAATAAAAGCTTAACGGACAAAAGTAATGAGAGGCTTAATGAGCCGCGGGGACATCCGATGAAACACGTAATGGGCCATAAGCCACAACCAAATTAAATGTGCCAAGTTTCTGCCGTTTATGGCAAAATAATTATTTATTTCAATAATAAAAAGAAATAAAAAAAGTATCTCCGTAAAAAAAAGTACTTAAAGAATCTTAAAGAATGCATATATATATATATATATATATATTTCTCTAATCTGAGGCACAATTGAAACTCATACCAACATAAGAGTAAATTATGCATTTATCCCATAAAAGGGTTAACCGGCATTGTGTTCCCAAATCCAAAAATTAATTTTTTAATCATAGCTAAATAAAATAGCAATATATTTCTGAAAGATAATTATTATTGTTATTAGATTTTCGCCTATGCGTTGTAATGCAAGAATAGATATCAAATTATGTTTTAAAAAATAATGTGAAATTTATAAGTTTTTTCTTTTTTTTTTTTTTTGGCATACTGAAATTTTGTAAGATTACATTATTTAATAAGGAATAGTTAATTTTTAATATCAACCAAATTATAATACAATTTTGTTCTTATCATCTTGAGATAATTATAATTTACAGTAAAATTTAACCATATTTCTATTATTAACGTAAATAAATATCATTTGATTTTTGTCACTAATTTAGATAAATGATATTGCATAAAATCGTTGTTAGTTAGGCGGTGTCATGTATTTTGATAATATTTTTTTATTTGAAACAAATAAAGTCTTATAGCATGAATATGATATAAATTGGTAATACATAAAAAATTGTCATATGTTTTTTAAAAAAAAAATTGCTGTAATTATTAATATTTATAGCGGCTATCATTAAGAAAAATGCAATTATAATTCCTATTTAACCTAAGCTAATGATGTGTGTGTGTGTGTGTGTGTTTTTAATTCATCAACTTTTGGCATATATGTATGCTATTGAATTGTTTCGCTATGATAATTTATGTTCTTAGAAACATCATGTGAAATTCAATGGCAAATAAATTTAAATGACAAAGTCTGTGTTTCCTGAGGTCACTCTAAGGTTCTTATGAATCTTGTAAATTAATATCCATATATGAAATACTGCAATTTTCTAACCGACTAAGCTCATTTAATTAGCATGGAGTTCAAATGTTAGGGATTTAGGTGTGAATTTGTGAAGGTCAGGATCGGTTGATACAAAATGTAAACGATTAGGGACGACAAAATGAAATTAATGAAATACACAAGCTCATATATATCATATATCGGGCCGTTGCTTGTCTTCCAAAATTAGGCAAAAATCGGAATTTTGAAGAGATGAAATGGACTGACAACTGATTTTTGAGAAGATTTTGTGACGTACTGACATGACGTATCTCGATTTTTCGATAGCGTTGGAAGACCGGATAAACATTGTTGTAGAGCGACCATTGAATTGGACCTCGGAAACGGGCAGGTTATCGAGGTTCAAATTAGGCGTCGCGATGATGGTAGGGTTTTTGCAAGTTGGTCGACTTGGTGAGACTTTTGTTAGGTAAAATATATGTATGAAATCCGCAAGAGTACGGTTCAAACAAGTAATATAGTGGACAAAGAGTCTGAGTTATCGTTCCCACGATGATCAGATTAAGTACCAAAATTATTAGTTCTTACTTTATTTGAATGATCAATATATGAGTCTTATTAAGAAATGAAAATAAAATAAATAAGTAAATAAAATTAAGCAAACAAATTCTATTATAAATAGAGTCAACACTAGTAACGCATAATATTCTATTAGAATTCCATAATCGTATAACAATGCTTCATTAGCTGTGCAATGTCTAGGGCAGGCTCATCTCTAGCAACTCGTTTCAGGGCAATAAGTTTGTACCGCAAACTATTGCTACGGCCGATGTACATAACTGTGACAAACAAATACATCCACTCAATAATATCTTGTGCACAAAAGAACACAACAAAGCTACCTTCATGTCATGTAAATTCATGTTTCAATACCTCATTCTAATAGTTGAACTTTTCTATACACAACGGCTGGGTCTTGCTGGCTGAGCTGGATGAGGCAGACATGATTTTGTGAAGTTCTTGGTATATAAATAACTTGCGAGTTAAAGAGATAGTTCGAGAAAAATTTTTTGGAGTGTGGCTAACAATAGAATAGGGGAAAAGGTCGGAGAGAGCTAGATTAGGAGATAACACATCACTAAGAGACATTGACATGACCAAGCAACGGTCATTGAACTGACCATGCTTGGCGTGATAGCGAATAAGATATAAAATATAGCCTTTTCTTGATTTATCACATGCTCAGTCTCAGGCTTTAGGATGAATTGGGTAGATTGCAACAATCATCAGTTACTTATCAGACCATCTTCAATTATAATGACAACACAATGGGAAAAATACACAGGAGTTCTCAGCCAAAACGATTCACGTGCGAAATAATCTGTTTTTGTAAATAATTGGTGTATGTTTTTTTTAGCCATATGTGCCCTTACATGTGCTACTTAGTTTTTCAATAATTTTATCTTATCGACAGGCACAAAATTCCGTTGGTAATTACCAGCGGCTATAGAATCCGTCGATAATCTTCGACAACAAATATCACCTTCGGTAATCACCGACGGTTCTTCTCGCCCTTTAGTAATTACCGACGTTATGAGTGTATCAGTTGGTGGCTGCCTACACTCGCTGACGGCTCCTTTGCCAGTCATCAGTAGTTTCTGACGGTACTGTCGAGCCTTCAGAATCTTCTCCGCATCATTAAATCGACAGTGTCAGTGTAAGTACTGAAATGACTAGGTACTTATTAACCTTACAGACCACTTCTTAGTCAGCCTCAGAGATTACTGACGGCTATAAGTATTTCGTCGGCATTTACCGACAATTGGTGTATGCCGTCGGTTATCATAGACGATCTTTGACGTTGCGTCTAAATTAATGATTCTTATTATATAAGCTAACTTAAATATTCCTCTCTCGAGTTCAATAAAAGCTTATAGATTCTTTCATCCACTGACCACATAGATGAAGACAAGACAATATACCAATAAGAATTTAACATAAGAATTAATTGTATAGATCCAGCATGAAAAATACGACTGTGGTCCCAACTAGGTTACGTCGTTCGTCCTCACTTAAAATCAATTACACATCATAAATGAAAAACACAAATATAATAAAGCGCATAACCCGGGTAATTAGATCTTGAGTAAGATGAAGAACTCTTGCATCAAGCTTCTCTTTCTTGAATCTCAAATTTCATTCCCAAGCCTCCAAAGGTCTTGTATTTTTCTCCCCCTTTTCTATAGTGTTTTCTGTATTATTTTCCTCCTTTTCTATAGCTTGGTCTCTTTATATGAAGTCTAAGAAAGCCTAGGAAAAGAAGTAAAATTCATGGACTGACTTTCAATAGAAAGAATTCTAGTTAAAATAGGAAAATCTTGAAATTTCAGGAAAATATCTATGCGCCCGCGTGGGTCTTCTGGCCGTGTATATAGGCTAAGCATATGGCCACGCATGCGGCCACACAATGCCCACATGAGGCCACACAGCAGTCACATGCGGGCCATATGATTCCCCAGCCTGTATTCTGGTTACATATGTGACTGCATAGCCTATCCATGTGGCCACATGCAATTTAGCTGCTGCAACTTCATCCTTCGTCTTTCAATTTTATTAGTTTTGAGCCATGGACTTTGTAATTTGTGCTCAATTGATCTGAATTCGCCTAAATTGACTTCGTCTTGGACTTTAACCTATAATTCACCATTGAGCGGATAATTCTTGGCGATGTTGCATTTCCAATTGACCTTGCTCCTTTTGTTTTAAAAATCCCTGGAAATGAACTTTTAAATGCAATATCACATAATTAATAACACGTATAGGGGATTTAAATATCACAAACGGCTACCTATCAACTTGCTAGAAGCTTCTCACTTTTTGCAAAGTCAGATGGTCACATTCTTCTCCACTGCCGCGCCTAACCAGTTCAGGGTGGAAGCTGTTCCTCCGAATGTCATGGCCGACAGTGACGATGATGGCAACAATGACGTGGACTCAACTGGTAACAAACGGATAATATTAATAATAGAGATATTGAATTTTTTCTATTGTTCAACTATAAAAGTTCATTAAATTGAAATTGTGTCATGGAGAAGTTCATTAAATTGAAATTGAAAACGTTCTCGACATGTGTTTGATGATTTATGCCACTGATTTCTTGAAATTTTCTTATGGAGGTTCCACAATTATGTTTGATGTCTACTTTGACAGCCACTGATTCTATGAATTCTGTGGAAGAGGCTGTCGGGGGTGATAAGGAAGATGTGAATTCTGTGGAGGATGAGGATACAAGCGTCACTGGTAACAAAAAAAAAAAAGGTTAATAATGAATATAATCGATTTTTCATATTGTTGAACTGTGGAGGAGGTTGCCGAGGGTGATAGGGGGGATGTGAATTCTGTAGAGGAGGAAGATAAAAGTGTCAATGAAAAAGGACAAAAACATTTTTGACAACTTAATTCCCATTATATATGTACACACCTATATGAGTTTTATATATATATATATATATATATATATATAAGATGAGGCAATTTTTAATGAATTTCTCAGAAACCAAAAAAAAACCTAAAAATAGAGAAGAAAAAAGAAAAGAAGGCAATTTGATGGAATTAGAAAGTGAGAAAGGGCACGAAAATGTTTTTGGTGGCCACTCAATTCCCTTTATATAGATATATATGGATAAGATGATATAATATTTAATAAATTTTTTGAATACCCAAAAAAAAAGGAAAAAGAAAAAACAGAGACGACAAAGAAAATGAAGACAATATGATAGAATTAAGAAGTGAAAAAGGGCGAGAAAATTCTTTTGACCGCTTAATTGCCTTTATATATGCATATGTATATATAGATAAGAGGAGACATAGTGTCGGTAATCACCGGTGGAAAACCTCATTGCGTTGGTGATTACCGACGATATATATGACCGGTCGGTAATTACCGATGAGTTCATAGACGAGATAGACGTCTGTCGGTGATTATCAATGATCTATAGATACCGTCAAGAATTATCAATGGTGGCCTTCATAGCATTGGTGATTAGCGATAGAAGTTGTTACCGGTCGGTAAGCACAGACGGCTTTGCAAGTAGTCAGCAATTACCGACGGGTTGTTTTTAGCCGTAGGAAATAAATGAAGCCTGTAAAAACTGTGGATAATGTTATAACAACCATTTTACCGAAGTTCTAACTTTCTCGTTAATCATTTGATGTTCTTTTCAACCTATCAAATCCTTGCTGTGATTCTTTTCGTTTAAGCGTTTATATTCGTATACACTTTGTCTAAACTATCATAAAATATTATTTTCTGATACGTAATTTATATTATTTCAAAACATATATTGCATATATAAATGCAGAGTAAATTTCACAAGATAAAACATACGCTGAAATGAAAGCCAATTTTATTAATAATGTAAAGAAGTACAATATTTCATGCACTAGCTCGCGAGAAAAAAAAGATAGAAGGACATGAATAAGAGAAAGACACAGCGATTGAACTTAATGGCAATAGAAGGGAATGTAAATAACAACATGCTTGGAGCCTCAATCTCCAGGTAGACAATTGCAATTTAGGAATTCATAAGATGATGATCTGGCCCTCACAACCATTGTAGAACACATATATGCGCCTGTGCCGTATGGGTCTTCTGGCCGTGTATACAGGTTACGCAGAAGGCCAATCATACAGCCATACAATACCCGCATGAGGCAGCACATCAGTCACATACGGGCCATATGATTCCCCAGCATGTATTATGGTCATACTTGTGGCCGCATGGCCGATCCATGTGGCCACCTGCAATTTACCTGCTGCAACTTCATCCTTCGTCTTTCAATTTTATTCGTTTTGAGCCCTAGACTTTGTAATTTGTGCTCAATTGATCTGAATTCACCTAAATTGACTCCGTCTTGGACTTTAACCTATAATTCACCATCTTAAACGTAAATACGAACTTTTAAACGCAATATCACATAATTAATAACACGTATAGGGGATTTAAACATCACAAATGACTACCTATCAACTTGCTAGAAGCCTCTCACTTTTTGCAAGGTCAGATGGTCACGTTCTTCGCCACTGCCACGCCTAACCAGTTCAGGGTGGAAGCAGTTCCTCCAAATGTCATGTTCGACAGTAACGATGATGGCGATAGTGACGTGGACTCAACTGGTAACAAAAGGATAATATCAATAACAGAGATACTGAATTTTTTCTATTGTTCAACTTTAAAAGTTCATTAAATTGAAATTGAAACTGTGTTACGGAGAAATTCATTAACTTGAAATTGAAAATGTCCAAGACTTGTGTTTGATGATTTATGTCATTGATTTCTTGAAATTTTCTTATCGAGGTTCTACAATTCTGCTTGATGTTTGCTTTGACAACCACCGATTCTGTGAATTCTATGGAGAAAGTTGTCGGGGTGACATGGAAGATGTAAATTTTGTGGAGGAGGAGGAGGATACGAGTGTCACTGGTAAAAAAAAATTGTTATTAATGAATATAATCAATTTTTCGTGTTGCTGATCTGTGGAGGAGGTTGCTGGGGTGATAAGGAGGATGTGAATTCTATGGAGGAGGAGGAGGAGGAGGATAATACGAGTGTCTATGAAAAAGGACGAAAAAACATTTTTGACAACTTAATTCTCATTATATATACGCACTTATATAAGTTCTATATATATAAGAGGAGGCAATATTTAATAAACTTCTCGAAAACAAGAAAAAAAAACCACAAAATAGAGAAGAAAAAGGAAAATGAGGCAATTTGATGAAATTAGAAAGTGAGAAAGGGCACAAAAATATTTTTGGTGGCCACTCAATTCCCTTTATATAGATATATATGGATAAGATGAGGCAATATTTAATAAATTCTTTGAATACCAAAAAAAAGGAAAAAGAAAAAATAGAGGCGACAAAGAAAATGAAGACAATTTTATAGAATTAAGAAGTGAAAAAGGGTGAGAAAATTCTTTTGACCACTTAATTCCTTTTATATATGCATATGTATGTATAGATAAGAGGAGACATAGTGTCGATAATCACCGGCGGAAAACCTCATTGCGCCGGTGATTACCGACGGTATATGTGATCGGTCGGTAATTGCCGAACGCTATATAAGCCGTCAGTAATTATCGACGAGTTCACAGATGAGATAGATGTCCGTCGGTGATTATCGATGAGTTATAGATACCGTCGGGAATTACCGATGGTGGTCTTCATAGCATTGGTGATTAGCGATAGAAATTGTTCCCGGTCAGTAAGTATAGATGGCTTTGCAAGTCGTCGGTAATTACCGACGGCCTGTTTTCAGCCGTCGGCAGTAAATGACGGCCTTAAAAACCATGGGTAATGTTATAACAACCATTTTACCCAAGTTCTAACTTTCTTGTTAATCATTTGATGTTCTTTTCAACATGTTAAATCCTTGTTTGGATTCCTTTTGTTTAAGCGTTTATATTCGTATACGCTTTGTCTGAACTATCATAAAATATTATTTTCTGATACGTAATTTATATTATTTCGAAACATATATTGCATATATGATTGCAGAGTATATTTCACAAGATAAAACATGCGCTGAAATGGAAGCCAATTTTATTAATTATGTAAAGAAGTACAATATTTCATGCACTAGTTCGCGAGAAAAAAAGATAGAAGGACAGAAACGAGATAAAGACACAACGATTGAACTCAATGGCAATAGAAAGGAATGTAAATAACAACATGCATGGAGCCTTAATCTCCAGTATGACAATTGCAATTCAGGAATTCATAAGATGATGGGCTGGCCGCTCTAACCATTGTTGAACACATATGTGCGTCTGTGCACAGACTAACTTTTTCCCTTGTTCTATTCGCCGACGAAACCGAGATTGGACATGATACATGGCCTTCCTGTAGAGTTTGTAGTTGACGCTATGTACCGAGGCAAACATGGTCAGTATGTCTCGTGCAATACAGGATAAAATCGAGTATCTTACTTTATGACCATTCCACCAGTGTATTGGATTTACAAGACACCACTCTACACGCTGTGTGAACTAGTTTTCATAGTCAATCAATTCTGGAACTTGCATATCATCATATGTTTGGCCTGAGTATAGATTATACAATCCAATTAGTTTTGCGGCAACCTCCTCTTGGTCGACCTCAAGCTAGAGACCCGTCAATTCGGTTATGAAAGACAACATCGAAAGAGTTCCTTTTACTTTGTGTAATGGGTTGAAAACGCGATCCAAAATGAATACCATAGGGAGACCACTGAACACATTGTTGAATTTTTCTTGGATTTGGGTTAAAATCGGGTCAAACTCTGAGTCTGGGTCTCTAATTGGGTTAAAATAGCAATATATTTCTGAAAGATAATAATAATTATTACTAAATTTTCACCCGTGCGTTTCAATGCAAAAATAGATATCAAATTATTTTTTAAAAAATAATATGAAATTTATAAGTTTTTTCTTTTTTTTTTCTTTTTTGGTGGCATGCGGAAATTTTGTAAAATTACATTACTCAATAAGGAATAATTTAACCTAAGATTACATTATTAATATCCATATTTCATACTGCAATTTTCTCACTTAATAAGCTCATTTAATTAGCATGGAGTTCAAATGTTGAGGACTTAGCGAATTTGTAAATGTTAGGATCAGTTGATACAAAATGTAAACGATTGGGGACCACAAAATGAAATTAGTGAAATACACAAGCTCAGATATATCATATATCGGGCCGTCGCTTGTCTTCCAAAATTAGGCAAAACCCACATTTTGAAGAGGGGAAATGGACGGACCACTGATTTCTGAGAAGGTTTTGGGACGTACTAACATGACTTATCTCGAATTTCTGAGAGCGTTGTGAGACCGGATAAACTTTACTGCAGAAGAGACCATTGAATTAGACCTCGGAAACGGGCGGGTTATCCAGGTTCAAATCAGGCGCTGCGACGATGGTAGGGTTTTTGCGAGTCAGTCGACTTGGCGAGATTTTTGTTCAGTAAATATATGTATGAAATCTGGAAGTGTACGGGTCGAACAAGTAATATAGTGGACAAAGAGTCCTGAGTTATCGTTCCACAAGGATTGGATTGAGTACCAAAATTATTAGTTCTTTCTTTATTTGAATGATCAATACATAAGTTTTATTAATAAACGAAAATAAAATAAATAAGTAAATAAAATTAAGCAAATAAATTCTATTATGAATAGAATCTACAACAGTAACGCATAATATTCTATTAGCAATTCCATAATCATATAGCAATTCTTCTATTAGTTGTGCAATGTCTTAGGCAGGCTCATCTCTAGCAACACATTTCAGGGCAATAAGTTTATACTACAAACTATTGCTGCGGCCCATGCACATAACTGTGACAAACAAATACCCCCACTCGAAAATATCTTGTGCACAAAAGAACACAAAAAAGTTACCTTCATGGCATGCAAATTCATGTTTCAGTACCTCATTCCGGTAGTTGAACTCTTCTATGCACAACGGCCGGCTCTTGCTGGATGAGGCAGACATGATTTTATGAAATTTTTTATAGAAATAACTTGCAAGTTAAAGTGATAGTTCGAGAAAAAATTTTTGGAGTTTGGCTAATAATAGAAGATCTTATATTTATAGGGGAAAAGGTTGGAAAGGGAGCTAGATTCGGAGATAACATACCACTAAGAGACATTGACATGACCAAGCAATGGTCATTGAACTAACCAATGCTTGGTAAGATAGCGAATAAGATATAAAATGTAGCCTTTTCTTGACTTATCAAATGCTCTGCCTGAGGCTTTAGGATGAATAGGACATATTGCAGTAATCAGCAGTTACTTGTTAGACCATCTTCAATTAGAATGACTAGACAATGGGAAAAATATACAGGAATTCCCGGTCAAGACGATTCACATATGAAACAATCTATTTTTGCAAATAATTGATGCATGTTTTTTAACCATATGTGCCCGCAAAGATGCTACTTATTTTTTCAATAATTTTATCTTACCGATGGGCACGAAACTCCGCTGGTGATTACCGACAGCTATAGAATCCGTCGGTAATCTCCAACAACAAATATTGCCGTCGGTAATCACTGACGGTTCTTCTAGCCCGTCGGTAATTACCGACGTTATGAGTGTATCCATCGGTGATCAACGACGGACAATTCGGTTGTCGGTGGCTGTCGACACTCGTCGACGGCTCCTTTGCTAGTCATCGGTAGTTTCTGAAGGTACTGTCGGGCTTTTAGAATCTTCTCCGCATCATCAAATCGACAGTGTCAGTATAAGTACTGAAATGACTAGGTATTTATTAACCTTACAGACCACTTCTTGGTTAGTCGTCAGAGATTACCAACGGCCATAAGTATTTCGTCTGCGTTCACTGACGGTTGATGTATGCCGTCGGTTATCACAGACGATTTTTGAAGTTGCGTCGGTGATTACCGACTGCTTTTGATCTTCCGTCAGTAATCACCAATGAAGTTCTAGTGGCCATCGGTGGCACATCTATCTTTTATCTTGTACCTCATTTGCTTACCCGATTCTGTGTATTCGCATTTTTTGTTCTGGATCCCTGTCTTTGAAAACCTTTCTATTTCATTTCTTTAAGTTAAGATCAAGACACAAAGAGAAATTCAGATGCAAAGATTTAAGCTCATTCATTTGTGCTCAAGGTGAAAGAGGTTGACACCTCTAGAGTTGTCTATACTAAGGAGGTGATTTACTATATTTTATAGTGCATAAGTACTATTCTTACGTGTTAATTTTATTCAAATGTATGCATGTCTTGTTAACTTTCATAGTACGCTATGCATTATAATTTTTTTGTCACATGTTTATACTCATATGTGAACTATGATATATAGCTTTTTTTTTTTTTTTTACACAAAATATCATAATTCTATTAATTGCTTTCTTTGTGTCATAATAAGTATGAATTTTATGCCAAATATCACTGTGAAAGATTTTGTTGTTATAGTGCATATCTTTGAATATTGGATTATCTATGATTTAGTATAGATAGTTGAGAATGTGTTCCGTACGGCATTAAGGTCTATTATTCTTAAAATTTTATTATTTGCAGATTTTGTAAAGAGAATAATTTTTTCGCTGAAATACTGTTAAAATGGAAAAAAGTAATAATAACTTCGATTAATAAATACGCTAAAAGTAGAGAATATAACACGGCGTTCTGCTTTGTCAAACACACTCTAGATTTATTGAAATATAAATCTACATGTGATATTAATATGGTCAAATTTATTGTGTTGTAAGTGTTATTAAATTTAGTACATGTATTGACACTGATTTATGCATGCACTTAATTTTGTTCTTCATACGGTGTGTTGAAACTCATTTGAGCAATTTCTATTTACAATAAATATGGTTTCCGACCATTCATGGATATATCCTCATAGACATGATGGATAGGTGTCTCAGAGTTTCATTGACAATGTTGACATATTTCTCGAATTTACCCATTTACAGCCAGGTTATGTAGATCAGATTAGATGTCCATCCTTAAACTGTCACAATCCAAACCACCACGATCCTAATGATGTAAGAGTATATCTATACAAAAAAGGATTTATGCTTAGATACACCATTTGGACTGCACATTTAGAGCCGTGGCCTGTTAATTCATATAGTT
>CAVNYN010274649.1:0-30632 GCA_963692815.1 Nyctanthes arbor-tristis
CAATATAAGTGTGTCACATAAGAATATCACCTAATAATGTCTCTTTTTCATGTCCCCTACAATTTTTCTTATTAAAAAGGGTAACTTGTGGTAAAGGTCCTCCAACCTTTGCATTTTCTTGTATTTTCATCTCTAACATTTAAATCTAGACCAACAAGTGCTTCACTTTTGCATTTATTTGCACTATCATCCAAGTGTGTATGTATTTAATATATATATATATATACATATATAAGAATAAGGTGGCTGGTTTTTTTTTTCCCACCTATTGTTAGGCACATTAAGAAAACTGGTAACGTCACTAATGATATCACTTATTAATATATCTTTACATTTTTTATTTTATTTTTTTGGGCCTTGATCTCGCTGCAGTTCCTAAATATATCTCACTGTTTTCTTGTCTTATCCTCTATCAAATTTCGAGGCCAATGTATTGATATCAATTGCTATCTATCTTTCCAAAAGAATTCACGCATAATTGGAATCTGTCTATGAAAATTATGAAATTGAATCCTGTTATTTTGGGATTCAAATTTTGATTACTTTCGTAACTTAAATCACTCCACACCCCCAACATCATTAACATTCATATTCAACTGACTTTTCTTTTTTTTTCTTTTTTTTTTTCAACTGAATTTTTTCCTTTCGTGTTTTTAATTTTACTTTTTTTTTGGTTGTGGGGTCGGGGGTATTTGACATGTCTGCCATGTACTTTATATTTCATTTTGATTTAATAATTTTTTCCCTTCAATGTTTATACCCATGATATTAATATAAATTTTGTTGTCGTCAGAAATCCACGGACTATCTATTTTAAGTTATAAAACTCTTTTTCCCTATTAATCTATATAATGACAAGAAATTTTTTGTTACTTTCTGTATCTTAAGATTATTTTGCTATTGATAGCTCCTTGAATTCAATAAAATTGACTAAAATATATTTCTTCACGCAAGATAAATTTATTCATTTAGAAATCTTCAAAAGCATTATTATGTGTACGTTAACTATGATTAGAAAAAAGAAATAAGATTACACGTGTTGAGATGTGGAGTAGTTCATGTAAATAGATCCCTACAATGTTGTAATAATTAAATTACACCTCTTTTTATGAACAATTTAAACAGATAAGTATGGAATCATTTCAAATAATTTAAATTTCATTATATCAAATATTTATATTTAGTTGCTATAACAGGTTTACATCAAATTAATACTTTGTTACTATGTTCATTTTCTTGTGTAAGTTTATTCGTGATTTATTGTTTAGATTTTTATATATCATAGTTAGAATTTTTTATTATTGTTTTTCTCCTATTTATGACCTTTAAGTCAAATGATATCACATACAAGCAAATATGCATGTTCAAGCATTATTATAATTTTATTATGGTATGCGATTTGGCAGTTTCTTCAAATGTAACGTTTCAATTACCAGATGATAAAATTGCGGACTTGAAGAAATTATATAATTTTGAGAACAGTAAAGGCAAGTTACTTATCGATATTTTTAGGAAAGTTTCTCAACTAATGATTAGGTAATTAAAGTCAATAAGAAGCAATGTCTATGTATAATGAATAATGATAGAGTCTTTTCTATAAGTTTCTTGAACATAAATAAGTTTTCCTCTTTTATATTGGTTAATTAACACTATCTATCCCTAACCTTCTATATTTCTACGTTTTTTATTCCTAAACTTTAGAAATTGATACTTTTACAGGATCTATCTTATTGAACTAAAATAAACTATAATACCCTCTAACTTTAATTAACATAAAAGCAATAAAATTAAACAAACAAGCTAATTAATTTTAACAATAATATTATAATAATCATATGGATTCTTTTATATGTCTTCTATACTTGTATATATGCATGTCATGTGACTGTAATATGCACATCATGTGGATACATACAGTCACATGATATGTATATATATGTACTATAAGAGCACTTATGTGGGTGCGAAAATTTTTTATTGATATTTGGTTTTTTTTTTGCTTTGATTTTTATTTGATTCAAGTTTTTTAAAAGCAACCAAATTATGTTATTATCTTGTTTTTATTTATTTTTAATTTACTAAATTTTTAGTTAGCAATTAAATTGTATTATAATCACTTTCAGTTAAAAAGGGTAGATAGCGCCAAAAAGATGAAAATTGATGGTAAAAACATTAGTTTCTAAATGTTATGGACGAAAAATGCAGAAATACAAAAGGCTGCGGTAGATAATGTCAATTAGCCTTTTATGTTTTACATTCCTACTTTGCAGGAGATTATTTGCAGACCTCTTCATTTCAAATATTCATATCTCTTGTTAAAAAATGGTTTACAAATCATTGGCACATTGTTCTGTGTTTACTTTTTATATAAGTTTGATGGTGATCAATTACTCAAATTTTTATATTACTATTGTCTTCTTCCCGTACAACGCACGGGTGAGAAATCTAGTTATTAAAATATTAGGACCATTAGGTGACCATTTAAATGGAATACTACAAGTAAAATTAAATTTCATATTCACTTCATCTGAGAATATAGAAAAATAATATATTTTCATAGAAAACTAATATGTGTGCATATTGATAAAATTTCAAATTAAATTTCATGTATATAATTTTTTGTAATCTTAAATAACATTAATTTCAAAACTAGTTTCAATTATAATAGGATTACACTTAAATAATTACCAAATAGGTCTTAACATGTAATAATTGAATATATGTATTTAGATTAAGGGGCAAATGAATGCAAAGTTGTGGACATTTATCTAGATCTAACGAATGGGGACGAAACTGTAAATGAATTCAAAGATTAGGAACTTTTACTGCAAATTACCCTTAAAATGTTTATTACTTTTGTAGCCTAGAAATGTCGACGGTGGTGGTGTGAAGCTGTGGACCAAAATATCCCGTTGGTTACTTGCCTAGAAATTGCACCTCGCTTTTTTTGTTGGTCTAATTATAATTATTATGTCATCATCACCATCGCGATTACACTATATTTTACTCTTTCAAATGCTACTTTTAGATGGCTTTTACTTGTAACTAAAATAATTGATAATCTATTCTGAATTATCTAACATGATTCTGACGAGTTCCATGGGCTAAACTTTTAAGCAGGTGCCGGCCTGTCCAATCCATATATATATATATATATATTAATCAATAGTTCAATTATTCAATTGTTTGGTACAATTGATAAAATTATTTCCACCTAAAAATTGTATAGCACCATAGCTTGATTTGTTGGGCTTTATTCAATTTTAAGGCTTTATTTCTTTTTTTTTTTTGTAGATCATGAATGCTGGCCTTTCTTTCGTTTCACCCAATTTCCACCATCCACGCCTCCATATGGATGTTTTTATGTTGAGGAATAAACCAAAAACATTTTGTTATTAATGGTATGTCTATTTGACATGATACAGAAGGTTGTGAGGATATATGCAACAATGAGCGAGATCTTATTAGTACTTTTAAAGATCAGATAAGTGAGCACAACCTATACGCAATAAAAAAAATTTCAGTACAGAAAGGTGACATTAATTTGACGATGTCTTAATTTGCTGTGTTTTTATTTTTTTTGTTTTATTTGTTTAATTTTTTTGGTTAACTTTTCTAGGGTTTTTTTCCAACCGGATCATTTTGCTTTGATTTTTTCGCAGTTTTATCCAAATTTTCTAGGTTTCCTTAGAAAATTTTATATTTTCATCTTAGTTGTGAGGTTAGAGTCAAGACATGGTGTTATTATGTTTGTAGTTTTGAGCTTTGGTCCAATTTTAGGGCTTTATTTCTTTTTCTCTTTTTTTTTTTTGTGGATCTTAAATGTTGGTTCTTCTTTCATTTTACTCGTTTCCACCATCCATTCTTCCTTATGGGTGTTTATATATTAAGAATAAACCAAAAGTATTTACTTATTATTAATAGTGTGTCTATTTGTCATGATAGAGATATTTTACATGACTTATATCGGTTGGGAAGATATATACAACAATGATCGAGATCTTATTGGCACTTTTGAATATCAAATACGTAAGCACAACCTGTATGCAATGAAATTTCTTTTGGTACAAAAAGATGACACTAATTTGATGTTGTCTTAATTTGTTTTTTTTTTCTTTTTGTAATTATAATATAAATCTATGGCTCAATGAACATATTACAAGGACGTTGTCTTAGAGATCGGAAGAGCATCCTCAGAATGGACAAACTGTAAATGTCGTCACTAAGATCATCTTAATTGATTGATAGATGACCTAGGTTGGTCTTTGAAAAATGCCTATTTTATTGACAAGATATCAATAAAAGAGGCATTTTTCAAATACTCAATAAATCAAAGAAGTATTTTTACAGGTTTTTACATTAATTATGGCCATATTAAAATTGATTAGCAAATGCTTTGACCATGATTTAGATTGCAAATTACAAGGAGTTGTGTCAGGGGAGATTCAAAAGGGATGAATGATATGATTTATTAAAATTTGTCAATAAAAGAGGTATTTTCAAGACCCTAACAATAAAAGAAGTATTTTTATTGTTAATAAAATACAGCGCGTAAGGTGTTTGTTATTAGGATCGTATGACGGTTTTGGGATTATACGACATTGTTGATAGTGAATTCTTTTGTATTTCATTTTTCTTTCTTTACAGATTATTTTCAGAAATTCGACACTAACTGGATAATTTCAGCATGGTAAAATTTGGAAATTTTTTGTTTTTTATTTGAAAGAGATTCTCTGTTAATGACTAAAATTTTGTTCTCTATGTGTATTGAAGGACTTTGCTGATCAAAGTAGGCGTCTGGAGCTGGCCAAATTCTCTGCTTTCTACCGCAGGATTTATTCAGAGGTAAGCTTATATGCTCCATAATTTCTTACAAGTATCAGCATAACTGCATAAGTATTATGCATTTCATGTAACTGTACGGGATTTGGAAAGTTGAAGCTCCTAAACTTGTTTTGATACTTGTTTCACTAGCTTTTAGTTTGAGATGATCGTGCATTGAAAACTATCAAGAAGTAGATGAAAGAACCATTTCTTCAATGTCTTATTTTGCAATTAATCAAAACAATCTGTTGATTTACATGGAGCAATTCGCATAGAAGTTTGGTGATTTTTTGTCTTCCACATGCGATATACTGCTGGATATTATTTGCTTAGGAAAGATATCATTTCGTAATGCCTACCCTTGTGACTCATTAGATTGAAGTTACTTTGGCTTCATTTCAAATGCTAGTGCGAGATGTAGTTCTGAATGGGAACTTTTGCTCAAATATAGAGTGATCTCTAACAACTCTCTTGATGATTTTAGGTAGAAGAGGTTGGATGGGAACGCTTACTGAAATTGCATGAAGATCTGAGATATCTTAGCTTCTGTTTCATGTAAGGCTATTATGCAAACAGAGTCTATGTGCAATTTTTGAAGAAAGAAGAAAAGAAACTAAGCATTACTGTTGATTCATGTAAGAGTTAATGACAGTATTTAACAATTTTTGTCAGTCATTTTCACCATTTGAGTGGACTTAAACAGTTGGTGAATGAAATAGTAGGCAGAAGACAGATATTGTGACTGTCTATTCCAAGTAAAAATGGTTTACAAAATTCAGGCACGTTCAGCTGAATTTGATCTCCCACCAGAGTCTGGCGGGGGTACGCCGCCAGACTCGCTCAGAGACGCGCGCCGTGTGTAAGAAACCAATAAAGGTTCAACTTGGAACTGCAGGTTCAGCTTGGAAGTTATATGATTTATTATTTGAAGTAAAGGTCGAACAAGGGTAAATGAAATATGATTTTCTTTGCTCAGATTAGGCATGGCCTAGATAGAAACTGTTCTACGCAACTCTGCCAGAACCATGACTTGGGAAGGCATTGTTGTCATCCTTTCTTATAAAGAGTATGATTTTTTTTCCCAGAATATGAGGCATTTAGGAGAAATCCCAGAAATCAAAATTCCTGAGAAGCTTAACATGTACTGATTTGGAAACTTGTATTTTCCATTCAGTCATTTGTTGTTCATTGTTGTCATTAAGTTGGTAACCGGGATTAAGCTATATAAGGCATAATATTCAGTAATTTGATATATCACAAGGGATCAGGAATGCATGGATTAGTACAACTATTTGCATATCCAATTGCCTGATGTATCTAAGTGTTTCCTTGCTGACTGCTGCTCATTCACACTCCCTTTTTAGTTGTTTATTTATACTCGGACCTTCACTTTGGGAGAAGCACCCATGTTGGACACTCGGATATGGGATAAGGGTATGGGATCCTTCTCGGATCCTTTAAGTGAAAAGAAAATTCTTTAAATCATTAGGTCATAGAGAAGATCCTTTTTATCCCCCTAAAATGCACATAAAACTATCAAAATATGAATTTCGAAAGTCAATTTTAAGTTTATAAGTAGGATTCATGTATTTTTTCTAAAATTTAGATGCTCTTTAGCCGTGTCCCCATATCCAAAATTTTTGAAACTGAAGGACTCCACACTCAGATTTATACCCGTACCCTAGTCCGAGCATCATAGACTGTGAGGTGTTAAAGGATCCCCAAATCTTATATCCAAATGCATTCTTCCTTTTTACTCAAGCCTGCTGCTCATTCACACTCCCTTGTTAGTCGTTTATTTATACTGTAAAGCATTAGAAGATCCCCCAATTTTTTTATCCAGATGCATTCTTTCTTTTTACTCCATTGCCGAATTCTCATGCACAGGTCTTCCTTCCAACTTGTAAGGTCATTGAGGCAGTTTGCCAGGCCATGATTTTCATATAGATTATAGGGACCGAGCAGTAAATGTATTATTTTAAGGTGTGAAATGTCATGCAAAAGATTTCTATTCTATAAAATCCATCTTTAAGACAAAAGGGCGTATATCATATGCAAATCTTATGCATAAACAGAGAAGAGCAGTCAATTTATGCGCAGAAGGTATATGCATTGTCTGCAGACTGCCATAAGTTGACCTTCTCAAGATCATATACTAATTTTGGTATGTTTTTTTCACTGGATGCCATACAACTTCTTTTACTTATTATCTTCTTGTCAATGACAAGTTGATTTGTTTAACTGTCAACTCTCCTTTTAAGCTACTGATATTTAAATCATCCATATAGTTAAACTACTGATATTTAAATCAACTATATAGTTTGAGAAACAGTAAAAAGAATAAGCTGATTCTTTCTTCTAAATGATTATACTTTGTTACTCATGGTTCCTTTCAACGTTTATCATCTTCAGTTTATGGTACTAATGACTTCTTTACATATGATCTAGGGACAAAAAAGGACGAGAGCATGTTCTGGAGATAACACTTGATAAGACCTATCCTAGATGCCCACCTTCAGTGTCAGCTGTTGGTTTTCCTTATATTTCTCTGATATTTATTACTTTGCGGTTACTATGTCAAATATGAAGTTCACACGTCATGTCAGGATGTGCCCTATAACTTCAGTTTAGAATGGTCAAAAAACTCAAAGCTAAGAGATGTTGTCCAGCAATTTCAGGAGGTACACTCTGGCAAGTTTGTTTGACTTAGTCTGTCATGCATTGGATTTCTTTACTTAGTTTCTCGGTTTATTAAGGCATGGTTTCTTTAGTTTGCTCATTGCCATATAATATCTAAAGAGCTATTGACTACCATGCTTAGCACTTGGATAAGCTCCAGGATTTCTGGTCTACCTTGGATGAGATTGATCGATCTCTATGGGTCACTGATCCAAAACCATCCTGTCATGCAATGTCCTATCGTCAAGTAAATATAGGTTATGTTTTCTGATTGTAATTTTGGTCTTAGATTCTTATATCTCAATCTCATTTTTACTCTGCCCAACCCCAACTCCCAAAATCTCATATTTTTTTATCTTTCACAGGAAATGATTGCTACATCATGCTGTCCATAAATGCTGGTGATCCTCAGGCCCTACCAGAGTAAATTTTTTCTGTTTTTTCTTTTACCTTAAAATAAATAAATAAATAAATAAACTATATCTGACTTTTGATCTAGCTAATCAAATTCCCAATTGTGGTAGGTGTCGCTTCATGGGTCCAGAATCACAGGTTAACTTGCTGAGGGAAATTTGGAGAAGAGACAAACTATGGTATGTCAAATTGCTAAAATATATTGAAATCATTCTCTATTAATAATTTTGAAAATTTTATACTGTAAAGCAAGTTTCTCTTAATAATTTTATTGCATACCCTACCAACTAGCCACTGGATCTGAATTCTGTCCCGGTTGTTATGTCTATCCCGATCTTCAAGGATCTCTAGTTGATCCAAGGATTACGGAAATCCAACCTTATTCATATAACATTTGGATGGTAATGTACCATCATTTATTTGGTATTATGATTATATCATATCATGTTCTTCTTAGGACGAAAGACAAACCATTCCCTGAAAATCTTGCAAATGCTCTGGATATTCAGCTGCCTCAACCTCAACATGTCCAAAAGCATGAGGAGCAAATAGAATGTGGCATTTGTTATGCTCAAAATCTTCCCATAGGTAATGATTAATAATTTGTGTATGTGTGTCTGCAACTTTTCCTTCTTTTCTATTTCTCCCCATCTCTTACATTTCACTTGATGGTTTGTCATAGATGATGAACTTGGCACAAAGAGTGGGAGTGGAACTGATTATAGATGTGAAAATGCAAACTGCAATAGAGCCTTCCACAGTGTTTGCCTGGGGGACTGGCTTCGTTCCATCACTACAACAAGACAGTATGTTAAGTTTTCATTTTTGTTTTTCTCTCTCTTTTTTTTTTTTTCCATTTTTCATTTTTTAAATATCAACATGTTTTATGTCCATGTTCATGAACCTCTACCTTATATTTTTATGTTTAGTTTATTTATAGCAACAGCTATTATCCCATCTCACATATATAGTTGCATGTCAAATACCTCGAGTTAACCAAGGAAAATAAATTGTGAAATTACAAAGCTTCTGAATCTTTGCATTTATAGTTTTATACAACTCTAAAACAGAATATTTAATCTGTGTTAACTCTTCTCGTGTTTTCAAAGTTATGACTTCCTTGTGCAAATGCATTGCAGGTCATTCGGCTTTCTATTTGGAAACTGTCCTTACTGTTCAGACCCCATTGCTGTCAAAGTAAGCACCTAGAAGTAACGTCTCATTTTGTGACTCGTCGACTATTTTGCATCTGCATGATGTCATCTCCTAAAATTGTTATTGCCTCAATACTTTAAGATTATTTTGGTTGGTCATTACTTCTTAGAGGTAAAAACCAAAGAACTTGTCGACTCAGAAGATTTTTCTAAAGGCCTAATCTATCCCATCCCAATGAAAGCCCATATGTCATCTGATATGGTAATATGTGGTCGCCATTGGTCTTAGGTCCATTGCCTGTCTTATAGTGAGTGCCCGGCTACTAGAAGGGTCTCTTAAAGTTGAAATCTGTAGATGTGGCCCCTTCCATCTATTTCATTGTTATCACTTATTAGTATCTTAATTCTTCTATTGATGTACTAATCTAGGACAAGTAGATTACTTTTTAATATAGATATTCATATACTTAACTCTTCTAATTAGCGACAGGATAATGTAGATGGTTTTGGGTATAGGATTCCAAATATTAGTGACATTTTATCTTAATTCAATTTTCACTACTGATAAAATATTGAGGCTACATATCCGGTTTAGTAGGAATACACGTTCTACAGTGTGATTTTGAGTGGAAATCACTATCCAGACATTTCCAGTATCAGTACTAAAATTATAACCTCAAATGTTCCAGTCACATGAATGAATGATTCAAAATAGGGTTAATTTCACAAAAGTCTCCAACCTTTGAGTTAAGAATCGGTTGAGTCTCTAACTTTTTTTTCGCTCTCCTGGGTTCTCAACCTTTTATACATTCGCACGATAGGTCATTTTTGCTATATTCCATCAATTTTTTTAAAAAAATGATGGTTATACCCTTAGTTTTTTAATTTTAAAAATAAAATATTTAAAATTAATTAAAAAATTAACCAAAAAAAAAAAGGAAAAGAAAAAACCCACTCCACCCTACCCTACCCTATCCTCCCAACAATTGTTGCTGGAAACGGCAACAAAATGCTGTCATTTTCCCCTTTTTCCGGTAGCAAATGGGGGAGAGAAGATTCACAGCCCCTCCCAAAAAAAAAAAAAAGCTGCAAGAAATGGTAGCAAAGCAGCATTTTTGCTGCATGAAACGGCAGTAATTTCCGGCAACAAAATTGGAGGGGGAGGGGTGAATCCCCCATGCTATTGTTTTCGGCAGCAAAAAAGGGTAGGTTTATGCAAATATAGAGTAGAAGAGACGTTTGTGTGCTTGCTATAATATTATTTGTTATTTTTACTTTTAGTTTGGGTATTTTAGTCTTTTAGCTTATAATGGGCGAACTCTAGTATTTATATGCTGATTTTCAGACATTATTGGCAGTTTAGTTCATTCTTGAGAAATCTGTTCCTTCTTTAGTTTCTTGTTCTTGAGTTTGATAGCCGTCAAGGGTGAATCCCCCCCTCCCCCCAAACGGCAGCAAAAGGGGGGATTCACCCCCCCCATTTTTGCTGTTGTTTCCGGCAGCATTTTTGTCCAAGGGTTAGGATGAATCCCTCTCTTTGCTGCCATCCGGAAAAGGGTTTTGTCCACCAGCAAAGGGAGGGGGAGATTTTGCTGCCGTTTCTAGCAACAATTGTTGGGTGGGGTGGGTGGATTTTTCTTTTTTTCTCCCCCTTAAATTTTTTATTTTTAAAATTAAAAAGTTAATAGTGTAACTGTCATTTTTTTTTAAAAAAATTGACTGAATAGTAACAAAAAGGATATATTCTGCGAATTTATGAAAGGTTGAAGACCAAGGAGAGCAAAAAAAAGTTGTTGACCTAGTCGATTCTTAATTTAAAGGTTGGGGACCTTTTGTGAAATTAACTCTTCAAAATATAATTACTAGTCTTTCCAACAAAGTGTTGAGCGGGTCCAGCCCATGATGATACCCAACTTAAATACAAGACATAAGTTGGAGGATGAATTAATTAATTTAGTTGAATAAAAGTAGAAGTCTTGAGGGACACGAAATCCTAAACCTATTAGGATTTAGTTTTGTTTAATATATATATATATATATGTTAATGCATGCTGTGAAAGGGAACCAAAAAAAAAAACGGAAATAGGAGAAAAAAACAGAGGACACGGCGGCAGCAAGGAAAGGCACGAAAACCAGGGAAAATTCCACGAAAAGGGCAGTGATAATTGCTCACAAATTCACGCACGTCAACCGAGACGATTGGAAGAAAATCAGCCTTGGTGTTTTATCACTTGGAAAGGAATTTTTGACGTTTTATTTTGAGGTCTGATTTCTTCAAGTGGTTTCTCCAAGTTAATTCTTGAAACGGAGTTAGGTGATATTTTTCTCCTCTTGTTGTTGATTATTGGATTCTATCTATTGTTAGATGAGTTATTTGTGGTGCCAAGAATATTGTTCTTAACGGTGTTGCGTGATTGTGGTAGTGTGTGGTTACCTCTTGATTTAGGGCGATAATCTTGAGAGGATAAACATTGTATTCTCATTATTATTTGGTGATAGTGGAGTTGTCGGTTTGCCCCGTCGATTTTCCCTTCTCATTGGAGGGTTTTACGACGTTAAATAATTCCTGGCGTTATTTACATTTCCGCACGTATATTATTGTTTGATATATTAATTGTCTATTTTAATCACACGGATTTAGGAAAATTTGTTAAATTCCCAACACAAAGAACCGGTAGCAAGTTCATTGGAAAAGGAAGTGTCTCTGTTCAACACATTGTCAGCAAATTTGTACAATGAGAAGAAACTTGGCAGCCGTTTAGGACTTTTTCTTGATAGAGGCATTTATGTACCATGTGAATTATTAGTTTGTACAATTTTTATATTATTCTTCAAATATCTGAATGTAAACATGCCATGGTATTTCCGAAATGACCCATAAAAAGGGAAAAGGAAAAGAAAAAGAAAAAATTTTTTAACGCATTTGGCAACTTATCCTTAAAAGCTAAACGTTAGGGAGGGTGTCCAAGTGATACACACTTCACATTGAAAGCCCATACTTTTGATGCGGGACGAGCGTGCTATAATTTTAGTGAGAATCATGAAATCACTAGGCTTTGCAGTTCCGATATCCATAGTGATAGGATGTGCATTATCAGTACTGCTTGCTACACCTATTCTAGTGCCACTTGTACGAGTGAATTTTTAGTACTCTAGGAGTATCGAGCTTGGTATTCAAGGCCAATGGAGAAGTGACAAGTGGATACAATCTAGTTATCTCATTTCTCATTAACGAGGAGTTCTGAGTCTGAGTTGATAAAAGCAGCAGTCATGGAGTGAGTCGATCATATTTCCCACATAAAACTTGTGTATATTCTTTTCACAACCATGGGAATGCATTATTATCGTCTGGCTCAAACAATATAATTATGTGCAGCAAATACAGATAGCAAGAAAATGACAATTTTGTACCATGGGACGGTTGGACTATCTCCCACAGAGCTTTTGATACAAACGACAACACATTTATCCTCTCAATGGGGGGCTTCTTCTGCATGGCTTGACTTTTATAGGAATCAATCTGTACGTATATAGGTTTAAGGCCACAATAAATATCTGCTAGGACATTATATTCCCGCCATACATTCTGGTGGGGCAATTGGGTACCGTAATTTGTCGGTGCAATAATCATAGATCATATGGTTCATACGCACCCAACGGTATCGTCTGGCTTCCGCCGGGCTCAGGTCTTGATATGCTGCACCTTCCCACCAATTTTTGAGGTTTGAGGAACAATTTCTCGGGCCTGGTACTGGGCATCCCTCGATGTCGAAATCTTTGTAGTAGGCGTAGAATGGAGCTTTGCTCCAGTCTATCTTCTCGAGCCCTCCCCGGGTTGCCCAGTCATCGGCTTCCCAGAGAGTGGAATATATTCCCATTGGTTGGAGCTTTGGGTATGGAATTCCTTTGGCTTCATTGTTCTTGTAAACCCTGATAGGCACGTCATCTACGTAGAAACTGCAGAATCACAGCCCACATGAACAAAACCATCTAAGATTTAAGGGGGGAAAATGTTGATCCTTATTTTAATCAATTATACTTACACAACACGACGATGGTTCCACATAATGGAATAACGGTGGAATTCAGCAGAGGGATCAAACCAGAGATTGATTCTTTGTTCCCTGTCACCTTTCCCATGGGCATACACATTAGTCTGTACTGTGTAAGGCTGTCCGGTCCTATTTCCCAAGAACTCAAAATCTAGTTCGTCTCGTATTGTATCAGTGTCTGAATTCATCTATCAAGTCAAATAGTGCAAATAAGGTTATATGTTTCCCCAGAAAATGTTGTAGTTCAATCGAGAGAATAAGAATCCAAAGAGCAAACATACATAAAACGCAGTGACTGTGCCCGCTGAATCACCAGGAACGAGCTTGATCATCATGCTAACACGTCCAAAAAGATACTTGTACTTTGAAGCGAACCCACATCCTACAGTTCATGTTATAAAGATCATAAGAATTCGAGAGTTGCTCAGTTGCTCATTTCCGTTGAAAGGTACAACTAGAAGGTTACCTGAGTTTTGATCAAGAACAAGCTGAATGGCCTTTCCTTCCTCCATCTGCCTAATGTGAGAGTCGGCCCATGCAACTCTAAAATCCTCTAAGAAAGTGGCTGGTCGTGCAATAACAGAGCCCAAAAGCACGAAAACGTACAAGATAACACACAAAACAGTAGCCATTTTTCTGTGTAGTTTATGATGCACTTGAAAAGAGAAATGTTAGTTCTTATATAGACCAACCGATTTACAAACACACACACACACACACTGGTAGATTGCATATAGAGAGGCATGTAAATAGATAGTGATGTCATTATAAATTGGCTTCACATACGGCTCATATTTTGCCGTCACTGGACCCACAATTTGTGTGTCTGCACAATTCTATTATTGTGATTGTTTGGGAGCTCTACCTTCCTCTTCCTCTCAAAGCTCTATCCACTTTAACACCACTACTGTCTGCTAGTAACATTCTTGACTTCACCATTTATGCAGTTGGAGATATGCCAAAGGACCCTACAATGAAGTAAAAGATCAATTGGTCTTTTACACTTCACCATCTATTACGGGGAGAGGGTTCTGAATTTAGGTGTCTGGACCTACAAATGATCCAATCTTATCAAAGTAGAATCCCAAATGGTTGGAAAAATAACTCATTATTGGCTCTTAAGATGTGCTCACGTAAAACAGTAACATTAAGAAGAGTTATGTCTTGATAAAGCATGTCTCGCTTACTATCTTGTGTGACTAAAAGATGGACAAAACGTGGATTGAAGGAGACCAAAATTATATAGATGGAATTTTTTTGAAAGGGCTTAGGAGATCGAATTTCAAAACAATTAAACATTAGAGGGTAATATTCAGAATTACGCCCAAGTGTAGTTTGAAATATCTGTGAAGTGAGAAATCTTCACTATTGCTAAGGAACTGAATTTTAACCACCTAAAATGCATTCTCAATTCGGGACCGACAGAATTTTAAGCCAATATGGTACTAGAAATTTAAAATTGTTGGTGGACCGATTTTTTCTTTTTTTTTTTTTGGTATGCCATGATTTCTTGGAGTTTGAGTGGCTATAGTGTCGGCGACCCACACTGAGAGAGTTTTGCATGGAATAAATGCAATCAAATCTAATCACTATTGTTACAATTGACTCTACTTATCAATAGCCAGAAATAATAGGTAGAGGCTCCAATTTGTGGTCCTAATCTCTGCATTTCTGGGTTCGGGTTGGCATTTCGTGGAGCCCTCAATGGCACATCCTTTGATGGGACTCTGTCCGATAGTCACTCAACATGCAAAATGTGTTACATAAAATGCTTTTGCAAGTTGCATCCTTGAAGTTTTGCCATATTTTATGCCTTCTAAACTCATCTAAACATGAAAAGAACCTGGAAATTGAACATGTTTTACGCTCTCTATAAACTGTCACACGCAAGTATAACTCACTTACCCCAGTCAATCCCAATCTCCTGCTATATGGTAAGATTATCTCGTTATATACACACGAGACAGAAGATTATTGAAACAATTGTGTGACTTTCATATCCGGTCACGTGTGTGTATGGAAGGAAACACTCAAATAAAGCAACTCGAACAAACAAAGCAACACGAGATTTGGAAGTGGAAAAGCAACAGAGCTTTATAAAACTAACATGTCAACCAATGATAGGCTAATGTGGATGAAGGAAATTAAGAATAATTATTGGTTAGATTTAAGTAAATATTGAAATACACACCATCAAATTGTACGAAGAAATTATGTTGAAATTGGATGTGCATGAAGACCAGAAACATACGGTGTCAACATCAGAAATAATGCTATTGCTATCCAATGCAAGTTTAAAGAGAGAGAGAGAGAGAGAGTTTAATCGGACAATAAATTCTTGCATAACTTGAATCCGACCGCCTCTGGCTACCAAACTATTCTGGACCGCTAATCACTCGTGTGGCGGTGGGGGTCGGTCTGTATATGCCCGTGTATGCATTATTTTTCCCCATATATATATATACTTGAATAATATCTCATCCAGTGACTTTCAAAAAATATATATGTGTCTCATCTAGTGATGCATTAATTATGGAGGCAAATATGAAAATACAAAAAATTGCAAGTATAGGGAAGTACTTATTGAAATGTTACTTTTATTTTTGTTCATTCAAATGATAATCTTTCTTTCTAGATTCGAGGGCAAGCAGGAGTGGAGACTGATCAATCAATCTGGTTTTACTGCCATTTGTGTCAATTTGCCTCGCAAGAGTTAAGCCCAAAACTGGAACAAGTGATCTGCTTGGGCTGAGCTGCCAAAGTAGCTTAATCGGCGGGCCTTTCCAGCCCAACCTTTCAGACCGTCGCATATCTAAACATGCTTGGGATCAATCATAATTTGAGCTTAAGAGACAATTTCTCTTACGTAGCTTAGCAAGTTCTGTGATTACTAATCACCTTCTGTAATGACAGTTTTAACTCCTTACAACTCAAATTATAATTGTAAGTGACCAAAAGAAACACACATTGATGGAGAACAAGATGGTGAGGTTGTTTGATATCGTTTGAACTTTGAAGTGTCGAAACTGCATTTTTTTTTCTTAAACCCACAATGACATGGACAAGACTTATAGCTTTGCCATGACATATGATGCATTTCAGATGTTAGAGGTAGTTTGCAGTGTCGAAACTGCATTTTTGTTTTTTGTTTTTTTTTTTAAATTCTTGAGACGTTATTTTTGGATTTCTTTTACTAGTCTTATAAGTACAGCCCATTAAGAACCACTAGCGGCTAGCTCATTAGGGTCCATTTTTCAATGTCTATATATGAAGTGTATGGCTAAGCCAATAATGAAAGTTTTGTAAGGGGACTAGAGCAAGTTAGCATGAGACAAAAAATCTTCGCAATGTTTGGGAATGAATTAAAAACCACTCTCATTTATAAACCAATTTAAATTTTAAATTTTAAACACATGGCAACACCACATTTAGCCACAAATTTGATGTGACGTGAACTTTCACATCATTTTAATCATTATCTCCACATAACACAATTATATATCGACATCTATACAAAATTTGAATTTTAAATCTATTTATAAACTCACCTTTTTATAAATCCTTACCAAACAAACCCTTATTTCATTACATGTCTAAGGTTCAATATAGGGAAATAATTTCAGAGGTTTTTGTTTTCCCTTGGCTTTGTCCATGTTAATAAACAATTTGAAGTACCTCATTTTTTTAGAGTAGGTCCATCGTAGGGTTCTTAATTGGCTTCAAATGAAAGAATTGAGTTTCCATTTGCAACTCATACTCGTCAATTTGCGTGGATTGTAGACTGTGGTATATATCACACATACTGTCTTGTAAACATTATTGACTAGCGTACAAAATGATGACATGGTACCTTGTATAAGTATAATTTTACCCATGATGTAGATATGATGGACGATCATATGGCTGGGCTCTATGTTCTCTGTAAATAGAGCTATGAACCTAATAATTGACAATTAAAAAAAATGCTGAAATAAAGAAGAAAGAAAACAAAGAAATTGAAGAGGAGATGGGATTATGTAGCCAAACAAGGCAGACGAGATATAAAAAGAAAAGTTGTAACCCCAAAAATGAACCAGCTGTATTCATATCTTCCTTTGGTGCTATTTCATGGCTTCTTGTTGTCTTGTGCCCTTGTCTAATTGCTCTCTTCTTCCTTCAAATTCCCATACTTTCTGGGTTTCTCTTCCTTCTATTTTATTTGAAAAAAGGGCTCGTAAAACGAGGTAAGTTCCCTTCCCTTTCTGGAGCTCTTTTCCTTTCTTGCCTTTTAGATTTCTGCAACACTCTTTTGTCCTTCCACGTTCAATCATCTCCAGTCTCTCCACATATATGATAAACTACTATATGACAATCTTGTAAAATGATTATTTTGTCAATCACGCTGCACTTCTACTTATAATTCACCCAGTCACTCTCACTTTCTTTCTTAAGTTCACACAAAGATAATTAAAGCCTATCTTCCTCAGAAATGGGTTGCAGTCATATTCCTGTTTGTCGCTATAGACTTCATCATTTTGCCATTTCTTTTCTGTTTCTCCTAGTTTCCAGCTCTTCCCAGTTCAGAATATTCAATGCCGCCGAAGGTAAATTTAAGTTAAAGATAAATTTCTTTTCTTTCTTGAACTGGATGAAGTTAATTTCCTTCTGCATGTTGGCAGGTAGAAAATTAGAACAGAGTCTCCATGATCCCCAGGTATAAGCTCTAAAATCTGAGGATAACAGTATGAATTTTGATTATTTATTTCAAGATAATGAAAATATACTTGAATGTTGTTTCATTGGTTAGATAGTGAATGAAGAAGAGAAAGCAATGTTGAGGGGGCAAATCGGTTCGAGGCCACCACGTTGCGAGAGGAGGTGCAGTTCTTGTCCGCACTGTGAAGCCATCCAAGTGCCCACAAACCCACAAACAATAAATGGAATCAAGAATTCCACCACTGCTTCAAGCACTGCATATGCAAGAACAGATGACAATTCCAACTACAAGCCCATGAGCTGGAAATGCAAATGTGGGAACCTCATTTTCAACCCATAATAGTAAACATTCTGTTTATTAATTATAAAGCTCAGTGTAATTTTTAACGAATGATCATGTTTGTATACTAGACTAGAAGTGATGATAAATTAAATGAATATCCTTTCTTCTACTACTCGGTTCTATTCTGGGAAAGAAATTACTGTTTCTTTTGCGGGCATCTTTAAAGTCTTGCCTATGATTATTACCACACTGCTGTCTGTTGAGATCATTTAACGTTGCATACATTAATTATGTATATATACGAATACCCAATTCTGAGGTCCTGTGATACTGTTGCAGAGATTCTGGTATGTACAATGCAGGGTACAGAGAGTAAATGCGAGTTAGACGAAATTGTGGATTATTATTACTATTACTATTATTATTATAACAAAATCTGGCAGTGGTAATTGATGAGAAAGGAGGGGAGATTTGGTCCCGTTCTCTCTCTCTCTCTCTGTCTGCATAAAAGGGTTTATTGGATACTGAACTTTCCCACTGCAGGCACCGTTAGGTCTTTCTTTCCCAGAGCTGTCCTCTCAGAAAAGAAATGGCAATGCCAACACGCAAAAAATAAAAGATCGTTTGTTTATTTTGGTAATGAATACAGACATTTCTAGGAAGGGCTCTTCTTCTCTTCTCTGATGGATTTCTGGGTTTTTTGATATATGTGATTTCTTGGTAGACCAATGAGCAGATAAAAGAAGATGATTTTGCTTACTAAGGCTATCTGTGTAGCCTAATCAGAAGAAGATCAGTGTAGGTTACCACATTCACGTCATTACTTTTAGGCTGTAGAGTCTAGCAGAATGTTAGTTTGTCTTCAAGGAGAGGTTAAAAGGGCGTTTTTGGTAATAATGCACACCAAAGTTGCACCTTAAGAGCTTGTAAATGATAATTAAGGACTGCTTAATCAAATTGGAATCACTGATAACTCGAATAAGGATTGATGAGATACAAGAGGAAGAAATGAAACAGGGGAATCTCGTTTTCCAGTCCAATTTCTCAATATTGATGGGACATTTCATAGGCCATCTCCTAATACAGGATAACCAATTGCGCACACGGCCACAACTAATCACAAGAAAAATTTTATACAGACCAATTAAAGTAAATATTAACAACCCATTTTGGAGAAATGCATGGAGCAAAGAGCTCATGGTAGCAGCAATCAAATGTTGAATGTCATTACCAAATTCTAGTCCAATGGCTTTGCAATCCTTCCCATCATAAAATCCAGATTGAGGAGAATGTTTAAAAGCAAAGACTAGGACAGACAACATAAAAAGTTGAAGCACATAAAAGGTAGAAAAAAAAGGAAAGAGATTCTGATTCCCGAAAGCCCTTTTTATCTCAAAAGTTTTTTAGTGCAGTCCGGATGCTGCCTGCTGAAAATTTGTCCATCCCTTTAGTAAATGACAAAATATATTCACTGATGCTCATGAAAATCCATCACAACTCACAACCATAAATCATTCGTACAGATCCCTGCCTGAAGAATCAAAATTCCTACTCGATCAAGTTCCCAGTAGAAACAGTTCAAGTCTCAACCATTAGGATCACCGCAGTGCCATGTGCAGATGTAGTGCACAACTCGAGAGCAAACAAGCAAAACCTTAGAGCAATGACTTTCTACAGGTCGTCCATTCCTTGATCGTTTGGAGGTTCTTCCCGATACCTCTCCATACAATCTCAAAAGAATTTCATGACAAGAGGGTGCTACTCATTTTGTTTGATCTTCAACTCATTGATAATCAAAATTAATACCACAATGGCTACAAATCCTCCAGAGTTCAACTTCAACCCACATTTTCAGGAACATCCGAAAGATGGCAGTTTTCCAGAGATAAAACAGCGTCTAGGCGTCTTTTTGCAATTTCCACCATTTAACTAGACGGGATCCCCCGCATAGGCATTCTGATGATCCAAATATTCCAATTTATAGATAACAAACTTGATACAGGTAATTAAAATACAGAACTCAGGTCTCAATCACTACCGAATCTAGTATACAGCAGTGACTATTTGACAACAGATGAGAAGACCAAACGGACATCCAAAAAAAGTGGATGGAGGAGGGGGAGAAAAAAAAAAAAGGACTCAAATTGAGCAACATGTCAATACAAGCAATCCTCAACTAGGAACCATGATATAATATGCCAGTACAGACATATGCAGAGCAACGCTATAATAAACATTTAAAAAAGAAAGATCAAAACATAAGCAACTAACCCTATAGCAATACATGGTTTTGATGCAGTACAAATTTAGCAAATACATCTCATAGAGCTGTCCTACAATGTTTTAGTTACGGGGTTTGATGCGGGATGTGTAGCTGGTGATATGGATTAACTGGTACTGGATGTTCTTTGTACAACAAACCAGCAACGCTTGGAAGATGTTTTGGGTGCCGGTAAACAACAAAAAAACAGGTGCTTTTCAGGGGGGGAAAAATGGGGGCCAATTCAATTGTTCATATTGTTCCAATGGTATCGGCTTTATGGTTAATTTCTATCATAGGAAGAGCGAATCAGACTACTGGGATATGTTGTATACAGCACAGAGCGAAAAGGAAAATAGGAAGCACTTTCCTGGTCATATGGTTAATTGACATATAGAAAACAATACAGAACCATCATAAATCTTAAAATTTAGTGATAATGAAGTGATCTTGTATCTACTTAAATACAGCAACATCTTGGCTTCAAGATCTTCAGTAAGAGAGGTTACTGGAGACCATAACAAAACAAAGGAGACATATGCTAAGAATGGCAAGTTTTGAAGGCATAATGATGTAACATTCTTAGACATCTCGGGAAGAAAATATGCTAACTGTCACTGCAAAATGGTATGGTACTACGAAACTTGTCAATAATATTTGCTTAAGACATGAAAATTTGGATTTCTTTTACACATCCAACAGAACATCTAAACATACAAGAAGTCCAACAACCAATGAACCAAAGAACATAAATTCAAACATGCAAAAATGATAGCCAGGGAGCTAAAAAAATTAGACAGATAAGATTCTGGTAACCTATGTTGTTAGAAGTTGATGCTACCCTGCTACTAAAACTTAATTATTTCATGTAGATAGCAAGAGAATATTTATATTGTACAAGCTACTGGGTAAACATCAGAAGCATCCATCTATGACAACATTTACCATATTGAAACCAATATCCAACTTCTGTAGCATGTAGGCATGTAGCATAAGCTCTCCTCTCCATATGGCCATCCAGCAACTATGCAGTCCACATGCTCATTTCAACCACCTGAGAACCACAAAAATTCAGTACTCCTATTACTCAGTGCTGAGACCATTGGATACTTTTTATGTCAATTCCTTCCTTAAACATCTCATAAAGTGGATCTCAATTCCCTCAACTTCTCAACCTGCTTGACAGTAAGCTCCACCGCCCTGTCAATCTCCTCCTCGGTTGTGAATCTTCCTATCCCATACCTGATTGAGGTATGCGCCATGTCTTCATCCACTCCCAACGCCCTCAGCACGTACGAGGGCTCTAAACTAGCACTTGTACATGCACTTCCACTCGACACGGCAACCTCTTTCAACCCCATCAACAAGCTCTCTCCTTCCACAAATGCAAATGACAAGTTCAAATTCCCTGCATAACGACTTGACTCGCTCCCATTTACAACCACTCCATCTATTTTCTTCCTAATCCCATTCAACAATCGCTCCTGCAACAAGCTTATCCTTTTATCGTCATACTCCATCTCCTTCATGGCCAACTCACAGGCAGCACCAAACCCAACGGCCAAGGGGGTTGGAACTGTCCCACTTCTTATCCCCCTCTCCTGTCCACCGCCATTCATTTGAGGCTCCACACGAATCCTTGGCCTCCGCCTCATAAACAAAGCCCCAATTCCCTTCGGCCCATATATCTTATGCCCACTTAAAGACATCAAGCTTATATTCATTTTCTCAACATCTATTGGAATCTTCCCCAGTGCCTGCGCTGCATCTGTGTGCAAAGGAACATTAAACTCCTTACAAATTTTACCTATTTCCTCAATTGGTTGAATGACACCAATCTCATTATTTACCATCATCACCGAAACCAGGCCGGTATCACGTCGAATTGACTCCCGAAGCATTTCCAAGTCTAAAAGCCCATCAGGCTTTACGGGGAGGTAAGTCACGTCGAAGCCCTCCTGCTGCAAATGCCGGCAGGAGTCCAAAACGCATTTGTGCTCGGTCTGGGTGGTGATGACATGTCGTTTCTTGTCTTTATAAAAGTGCATAACGCCCTTGATCGAGATATTGTTCGACTCAGTGGCACCGGAAGTAAAGATGATTTCTTTAGGAGAGGCCTTGATTAGGGCCGAGACTTGGGCTCGGGCGGATTCCACAGCCTGCTCGGATTCCCAACCGTAAAGGTGCGTCCGAGAGTGAGGGTTACCGTAGTGGGAGAGATAGTAGGGAAGCATGGCATCCAAAACCCTTGGATCTACGGGCGATGTTGCCTGCATATCAAGATAGAGTGGCCGACCGGAGATTTTGACTCCTTTCTTCCGATCTCATTTGTGCCATCCTCATAGGGTTCAACTGCAGCGGTGGTGGCGGCGGCGGTGGAGAAAGGATGGCGGAGGAGGCGGATGGAAGTGGCGGTGGCAGTAGCTTGTTTGGGGATACTGCGGCGGAGGGCGGTGGCAAGATACTTGGTGGCCATGCTTTTTCCTATTTCCTGAGATTATGCGATCGGGTGTTGTACTTTGAACAGATAGAGAGCTTGTACCTGGTTATAAATTCTTTTCCCGGTGAAGCGGAAAGGCTAAAGAGACGGTGAAACACAATACCGACTCGACTTTCCGTCACGGCCTGTTACTTTTGATACGTGAAACGTCACAGCATTCAGATTGGCTGTGAATGTTATAGGGTAACTTTCACAGAAGGTCCCTAACTTCTGTAAAATGTAGCAATGTTATCTTTAACCTTTTAAAAATTCTCACAAAGTATCCCTATGGACAGAATTTATTCATTTAAACCTTTAAAGGAAAAAAAATGACATTTTCATTCCTCATATCAAATAAAAAATAAAGGCTAATTGGGACTAAACGTCCCTACCTTATACATTTATTATGCAAAACATCCATATTCATCAATTTTTGGTATTGATAGCTCTCAACACAACCTTTCTTGCATAAAAAATTCTTGCCATTAAGTTTTCAAATAAAATAACTGTTGAACACCTAGAAACACAAAATTTAAAAAAGTATTTTGGTCAATCCACATATTTCCAACCACTTGTTCCCCTCCCCGCCACCCTAGATGCATGCATGTTGCTATGGTTGGTTAGTTTGATGTAGATTACTCTCGAATGTAATTCGATTTAATTTAAAATTGTCTGGTTTCTATTTAAAAATATTCAACTCGTATCATACATATATTTTTTTTTTAGCATAAGAAATGAGACGAATTTTCTATCAATTGCATAAAATATTTAAACTATATTTTTGTTACTGTACAGAGTCTTCAATCGTTCTTCTTTTTATTCATTGCAGGTTTTGACAATCTTCCAATGTAACACTGCGTTTGGTGTATGTAGATATAATAAATTATATTGGATGACCAAAATGCCCTTTAAATTTCGTCTCTTTAGGTGTTCTACACTTACTTAATAGTAATTCTCCACGGCAAAAAGACATATTGCGTAAGAAAATGTTATGTTGAGGGTGACCAATGATAATAAAGATTGAAAGGTAAGGACGTTTCGCACAACAAATTTTTTTTTTTTGGGCAAACGCACAATAGATGTTAAAGGTATAGATATTTAGTGTCAATTAGCAAAAAATAAAAACAACAAAATAGTTTTTTTTTTTTTAATAAAAGAAAAAATAGTAAAAATTCTTACCTCTCTTGGCCACCCAACTCACAGCCCCATTTTGAACAAACTAATCAACAATGAGAGGCCAATTTCTCCTTTCCATTCCTTTGCATTTTCTGAGCATCCTTATTCTTTTCAAACAATTTTTTTTATTAGACTAGTGAATAGGAAGGTGACAACAATAGAGAGTTTGATTAGGTTGGTGAACATGATCTAAAGGGCTTGCACGCCCTCTAAGTGACTAGTATGGTGGCAAGCTAGGCCATTGTTGATTGTGGGATGCTCTTCCTTCCTGCGATATATTATTTATTATTTGCTAGAATAGAATTGTGAGTTAAATGCCGCCCCGCTCTGGAGGGATTATAATTTTTTAAACTATTTTTTCTTTATTAAAACTATTTTTAGTTGGTTTTTTTATTTAATGTGACGGGTAAAAATGATAGGACAAATTGGATAGACTCCGCCTATATGAATCTTTTGTGAGAATTTTTAGGAAGTTAGAGACCTTAGAAATTGAATAATAAAAAAAGTTAGAGACAAATTTGCTATGTTCTACAAATAATAAGAACCTTTTATAAAACTTACTCATGATATAGTCTAAACCCAAAAAAATTGTTTAGTCCTTAAATGCAAAGAATATTAATTTTGACCGGAAGTCCGTCACTTTTAAATGTTGATATCCTTTTTGTGTGGCATTTACATACTTTGGGGTCTATTTGTGCAAATGAGCGTTTTTTGTATTTTTAAGACCAATGTTACTTGGGAAGAACGGTAAAGCGTCAAACCCTTTTTTTCAATCACAATGTAATAATTAGAGAATCTTCATTGTTTAGAAAAATTTGGGGTAAATACACCTAGCATTTATGAATTATTACACATTTATATGACAATGTTTAGTTAAATGCACCTGGTTCCAAAATTTTCAATTATCAATCATACTACCACCATAAAAAAAAAATAGTCCAGTTTTCCTTTTTCATCTATTCCAAAATATAGTTCAGTTTTCTTTCTAAAAAGTAGTTGAAATATTAGTTTTCTTATATACCCTTATTTAATGTATATAGTTATTAGAGATGACAATTTAAACCGACCCGACTAAAAACTTGTGGGGCACTGATCCAAACGAGGCAAATATTTTACCCCGTGAGTTAACGGGTTGGGTTGTTTAAGGGCAAATCGGGTCAGGGGAGTGGGTCGGGTTAGGGTTGACCTGAATAGAGATGCATAATGAGTCAGCTGACACTGGGCGGCCAATGGCCCGGCTAGTAAAAAGCCCGAGCCGAGCAGGCTCGTGGCTCGTTTAAGATTAGCCCGAGCCCAATTCGAGCCCCAAATTCAGGAAGCCGGATCGTGCATTTTTAAGATTAGCCTGAGCCCAAGTCGAGCCCCAAATTCAGGGGCAAGCCGGGCCTGCCCATTTGGCTCTTTGGGCCAAACGGCCCTACCCGTAATTACTGGCCAAAACGGGTCATCCCGTTAAGATCCATGTCAAATTTAGGTAGGGAAAATATTAAACTAAGGTAGGAAAAAATTTTTAAAAAAGCCGAGCCTAATTTTCACGGCCAAGCCGGGACCGAGCCCAAATTTTGACGTTGACATGCCTAGACCCGAACTGTCCTGTTTAAATTAAAAAAATTTAAAGATAAATAAAACATAGAAAAAAGGAAAATAATAAAAAATATTAAGAAAAATCTAAATGGGTCAAAATACCGACCAGACCGTCCCACGACCTACCCAACTCGATCCGCCCAGAATCTTGAAAGGTCACGGGGTGAGGCGAGTAGGAATGGCAACAGAGTGGGTACATCTCCTCCGTTGTTCAAGGCATCATCACATACCTCCGTTGAAAGATTCCTTCTTTATCTTCTCAATTTTTTCTTTAATTCTTTTCAAATCACTTTTTTCTTTCAATCCTTAGCAAGAAAAACCTACGATTGGATTCATAGCAGAGAAATATTGGTATACTAAGAGCTTGTTTGATCCCTTTTATTCTCCAAATTTATAAATTTACTTACCATTAATTTGACATGATCACTGTTTAATTACAACCATATATTTTTCACATTTTTATATTTTTAATACACATTTTACCTCATTTTTTATTATAAATTCCTCAAATAAATAAGATCAAACAAGCTCTAAATAAAACAGTTTGACCCTATCATTAACCACTGTATATTCCCAAGGCCAAAAGCGTTGTCGTTGTCCTCCAACGATGGCGTTCAAAACAGAGAGGAGTAAAAAACGGAAACGATCCTAGATATCACCACTGACAACATCGAATTAACTGAAATGGGAAGAAAACTTTGAAAACCTGACGTGTCTCTCTCCACTCTAATCACAAACTTCCACTATAAACACAAGCCCACATGTATGATAAAGATTTCAGATCTATCAGAGATTGAACAAGCAAGCCTGAAGCCCCTTTCTCACCCCATTTTGAAAGTTTCATTTGACCTTTGGAAAATCTACTTCACAACCACCTTCCTATTATCGTTTCTTTTAGATCGGAAGAGCACACGTCTGAGCCTTTCTGTTTGCTTATTGTATTTAAGCAAACTGCATTGTAATTTGTAAGTTATATAGGTGTGGTCACCTTTTCTTGGAAACTAATCATAAGCCGGAGTTTTTATTACTCCATAAAGCTCCAACTTTTTCCATCAATTGAACTGCGATCGATCTACTTGGGAATCAGGTATGCCTTTTTGCTACTAAACTTCATTAATAATTAGTTCATTTCCTTTGAACATTGCCAAGAATTCATTCAAGGGAATTAATTATGCTGTGCTATAAAATACAATGTAAAACTAGTCTAGATCTGGTTTGATGAGTTATTGTTTATTGACCTCTCTCTGTTTATAGGCATTAATCATAATCTTTTCATGTTCATCTGAGTCGGTGGAATTTCGAAGGATAGATCCTCGCAATCTTGTTACTTTTTGGAAGTTTCCTAGGTATACTCTTGGGATTTTCTTGCTAATGAATTAGATATGATTACCGTGTGAAAGTGGAGAATGGTATTTTTCTGGGAAATGAATGAATGTGCAGAGTCTGCCTCAATGATGCAATAATCATGTAAAAAATTCCACTGTAGCTTGAACTAGTCTGTGGATATGGCTTTGATTTCATGCTTTAGTTGAGGCGATCTGATTGTTGTTTATTCAATTTTGTTGCTCTTGTGAATTCCTTTAATTTCAAGTTCCACTTATTGAACTGGTTTGTTTTGTATGACAGAAGTTGAACATTTGGAGTCCGAGTGCTGAGTTTTAGGAAAGTCATTATGTTTAAGCAATCACCGCGTCGAAACCAGAGAAACAAAGGATTTAAAGTTAAGCACGTCCTTCAGTTAATCGTGGTACTTGGAGTTTGCATCTGGCTACTTTACCAAGTGCAGCACTCCCATAACAAGAAGGCTTCATTGGAAGAAAGTACTAAAATTTCGGAGAAGGTACGGAATGGAAATGAGATAATCAATTTAGGGAGGAAGGATCCCCAACCTCGCAATGAAGATGTAGATACTGAGGACGAGGGCCAAAAAGAGGAGCAACAAGAAGAAACAGCTCATTTTGATGATGAAAACAAGCCTGAGGACCAAGTACAAGATGAAGAGAAAGTGGAAGAGGAAGGTGAGAATAGAGAGACTTCTGTGGATGGAGAAAAGAAGATGAAGGAGGAGACCAAGATTGACGAAGAAGACAATGGGGAAAAAGAAAGTAACAGGGAGAATGACGACGACAATGCAAAGGAGGACAATGTCCTGACAGCAAATGGTGAAAGGAAGGAAACACGAGAAGAAGACAATGAAAGCAGCAGAGAAGAACAAGGTGGCGAGAAAAGTGAAGAAAATGAAAACAAAGGAGGTGAAGAGAAGGATAATAGAGGACAAGAAGAAGGGAAGCACGAGACTAATGAAAATGACGGGGTGAATAATGAAGGGAAGGGTAATGAGGAGAAAGCCAATGCAGAAAATGATGCTAAAACAGAGGATACTAAAGGGACTGAAAATGAAGAAACAAAGGAAGAGACAGATAGCAAAGAGAGCAAAGATGCAGAAACACAGGAAGAGAGATCGGAGAAAGGAGAACGAGAATCAAGAAACACACGAAAATGGTAATGAAGATAATGGAGCTACACAAGATGAGAAGAATGAGAGTGAAAACAAAGGGACAGAAGAGAACAATGGAGGGAACAATGTACAAGATACAAAAGAGCAGGAAGGGAACAGCAAAGTGGAGGAGGAAAAAGTTGGTGGAACTGACAGAACCAGTGAGACTAATGCGGTAAGAGAAGAGAATTCAACTGGAGAAAATGTCTCCACAGAAGCGGTTCCGAATTCTGAAATTACAACCAAAACCGATGTTAGTAATGTTGAATTAAGTGGGGAGAAGAAAACGGAAAGCAAGGAAGAAGATAGCAGCACAAGCGAGAACAGCAGTTCTAACACGGTGTCCACTGAAGGGGGCTTGAATGACGGGGCCGCAAATGACAAAGATACTGGCAAAATTGAGAACATTGGTTCTAACACAGCATCCACTGAAAGGGGCTCGAATGATGGGGGCCCAAATGACCAGGATAGCAGCAAAACTGACAGCTCTTCAGTTGGAACATCTGAAGTCAAGGATATCTCCACCTCTGGTTCCATTCAAAATGAAAGTAAAACATCAGAGAATGTTGTTCCTCAAGAAGATGGGACACAGAATGTCCTGAAGGAGCAAAGTGAGAAAACTGATACTCTGAGTGAGAAATCAGGTTCAGATTCAAATCAAACCCCAACAAATGAGAATGTGGACATGAATAATGGAGATTCAAAAGGTTTCATTGACAGTACAGAATCTGTTGTATCTGATGGACAAAATGTAGATAACAAGACGGCTGAAGGCAAAGAGAACAATTCTGAAAGAGTTGGAAGTGAGGGGAACAATGATAACTCAGTTGAACAAGTGAAAACTGAGAATGGTCATGGTACTGATGCGAGCCAAAATAGTTCGCACGATTCTTCAAATCCTTCAAGCTCATCAAATGAGGAGGCATCTCCAGCCACAAATGGAAATACTGATTCTGCTGTGCCTGTTGAAAACGATTCATCCAGTTCTTCACTTCCTCAAGAAGAGAAAGAAACTCGTACTGACCTGGGAACTCTTCCCGACTCAGGAACTGAAAATAACAGCCATGATGCAGCTTCGGAGTGACATTTTTATAATTTCTCGGTCAGTTATTAGCAACTACTAAGGATTTTGCTTTATTCTTTGTTGTTCCTTTTTTTCCTCCCAAGACCCAAATGCAAAGGCAGATGTTAAAAGTATGTGTACCCTTATTGTGATGGATTATTACGTGGCTTTAACGTGTGCTGCATCAGCATTGCAGATATGCTGAGAAATTCTTTATCTTAACTCTCAAGGTTACTTCTTGATTATGCAGAGCTGCGCCATCATCTTTATGTAACTTGCAATATATGCTAGTTATCATAAAAAATTGCTTGGTGCTTTTTCCAGATTATAAGACGAGGCAGAATACTGCACATAAACACTTGAGACTTGAGAGGAAAGAGAAGGGTCATAGGTAATTTCTTCACTATATTTTACATTTCACCTCACGACAGAGAAATCAAAAGAGAAATTACTTAGGCAATTTGTCACCTGTACCTCCCAACTTCCAAATAAGCAATCCTATTCCCTACCAGGTGTCCTCCGCCTAAAACAACACTCCAAACACGAGACTTATTAACAGGTTAAACAATACAAATAATTCCGTAGAGATTGAGATCTAAGTGGCAAAAGGCAAATCGATCTTTGCGTAATTGTAAGTAGTCTAATTAAACATCACTATTCTGTGCTTGCCAAGCCCAAGCACGGATTTTTGTTTCTTTTCTGTGTGATGGGAACTGAAGGTCACCCGCGGCCAAAAGATTTACTGCAAATGAGTCTACAAATGAAGCTTGAGCAATTCAACAACTTTTCTCAAGGAGGGCCTGTCTGTAGGTAACTCTGAAGTGCACGATAAAGCCACATCCAGAACCTTCTTGACTTGCTGATGCTCAACTGGAGATGGATTCATGCGATTGTCCATTACCCGATCCAAACACAGAGTATTAATGCTGCCAGCAACATAGTCCTTTTCTGATGAAAATGCAGCTTCCCTTAGCCATTTCACGATGTCCTTGTTCTCACCAAAGGAGGAATCATTAGGCCTTTTCCCAGTTATTAATTCCATTAACACAACCCCAAAGCTATATATATCACTCTTCTCCGTAACTTTCCTGGTGTGAGCATATTCTGCAGTTTGTGAAAGCAAAGTAAATACATAATGAGTTGATCACATCACACCAGTGAAATGAATTAAATCTACTTTATCAGAACCATATTTTTGTTAGAAGATGACAAGAAGTTCAAAAATAACTCCACTAAAATATTGCTGAAAGGAAAAGAATATAGTGACTTGCCTGGTGCAATGTAGCCGTAAGAGCCAACTACATGAGAGGTGACTAGCTCACCCTCACTCCCATCCTTCTGCATCGTCTTTGCCGAACCAAAATCAGCTAGTTTTGGCCTGAACTCCTCATCCAGCAATATGTTGTCGGACTTAACATCCCGATGCACAATGGGGGGGACACAATCATGGTGCATATATGCCAGCCCTTGGG
>CAVNYN010274655.1:0-18233 GCA_963692815.1 Nyctanthes arbor-tristis
CCCCCCCCCCCCCCCCCCCCCCCCCCCCCCCCCCCCCCCCCCCCCCCCCCCCCCCCCCCCCCCCCCCCCCCCCCCCCCCCCCCCCCCCCGGGGTTGGCATTGACAAGCTAGGATGGTCATTGACATATAATCAACAGTCAACACTACTCAGTAGTTGAAAAAAGGAAAGCAGTCGGGCAGTGCTTTTGTAAACGATATTTTTGGCACCCCGGCACTCGACAGCTGTGTTTTGTGTTTCTCCAACTTTCTTTTTGCAATATTATTTCTGGAGGCTGTATTACTTCAATATATCTGTGAAACAAGTGAACTTTATAGGCATCCTAATAGCTATTCTTTGTGTCACAAAATTAATGTAGGAGGAAAGTCTGTAAATTATAGGTTCCATTATCTGTTGATGAAATAATATTTTTGGATAAAAAAGATCTCATGGAATTCAACTTAAATTTTCTTATCTCATAGCGGGACACTGGATCCTTTAAATATTCTGTAATTTACTTTTCTACAGGCAAAATTGTGAAGAAAAAATGGTTAATTTTCTGAGAAGAACATACTATCTGGATGGAGGGCATGATAACAGAGAAGGAATGTCTAAACTCAGTGCTCGTATGGAACAACTGGAGGTGTGATGCCAATAGAAAAATCAATATGCAAATTACAGTGCTCTTTTTAACATATATATTTTTTTTTCAACATAATGATCAAACCGGATTTTCTCTTTGTATTTATGTTGATTAGATATCCAGTGCTTTCTAATACAAACTTGAATAATAAATCATTGTCAAATGGAAATCATTTGATGGTTTGACTTCTTCCATTCGCTCTTCCGATCTGATTGGAACAAATCGAATATTCTACCTTTCTGTGCCCCAGAAAGCATTGCTGGATGTCGCATTATCTCTTGCTGATAATGGCCAAAGCCAGAAGGGCTGGAATCGCATAATAATTGAAAAGCCCTTTGGTTTTGATTCAGGATCTTCACATCAGTTGACTCATGCTCTTCTTTCAAAAATTGAGGAAAAGCAATTATATAGGTGAACATGCATCTTAAACTAGCACTATTCTGATTATACTAGTCCGTCTCTGGTAACTTACACTATGTTTTCCTTGAACCTTGATTTTCAGGATAGATTATCTTTTGGTAAGGAACACCATTGAAAATCTGACTGTACTAAGGTTCTCTAATCTAGCCTTTATGCCATTATGGAACCGAAATTACATAAGCATTGTGCAGGTAATTTTACTAGCTAACGGTTGTCCTTTTTTTTTTTCTTTTTTCTTGTTTTTTTTTTGGAGACTGGGTTTTCTTTGTTCTTATACTTTCTCTTTTTTGTTCATTTTCTACTTTGCACCTTAATAAGGCATGGAATGGTAATTTCAGGTCATTCTATCTGAAGACTTTAGTATGTAGATACACTCAAGGCGAGCAAGATGATCAATTCTGCAATATCTATATTTCATGGCTCACATTTTATGTTAATGCTATGGCATTTTTAATCCTCTAGGTATCTGAATGACTATGGGATTATAGGTGATATTGTACAGTCACATATTCCAGACCGTTGCATTGCTTGCCATGGAACCTCCTATGACTCTTTCCGGGGAAGATGTTCGGGATGAAAAGGTCTATGAACTAACAATAAATGTGCAATATTTACATACTGGATGTTTCGTCAGTTTTGATTAAAATCTCTCACCAGGTCAAACTTTTGAGATCAATACGGATATTGGAACCTAGTGATGTAATCCTTGGACAGTGCACTGCAACTTCTGGAGCCAAGGGTGATTCTAAATTAGGAAAAGCAGCCCCTACATTCTTTGCTGCTGCTTTGTACATTGACAATGCACGTTGGGGTGGTGTCCCATTTATGATTAAAGTTGGCAGGGGACTCATCAAACACCGGTGAGTGTGGTAATGATTAAATTTCTGGTAGAATTATGTGTATTGAACAAGGAAGATCTGTGGTAAGGCTTTTCATCATAATCATTTGCAGAAAACTCTTAAGAGTGCTGACTGGGATTTATTTCAAATTTTGATTTACCTGTCCGTGGCATTAGAAACTGCAACTATAATTTTTACTTTATGCTGCTATCAATTAGTTGGAATTTCAAATTTCCTACCTTTAGGGAAGGTGTTTGGGGAAAGGATATTGTGGAATATAGGTTGGTTCAATCCATCCACCCACTCCCCCTTGACCGTCCGTATTGGTGAAATCATTGTAAGAATAGTGTAAGCTTGCATTTCTTTGCAGTTGGCAGTTTCTTCATCCCAGGTCAGATTTCCTTGTGCAATGCAACACTTCGTTCAGTATAACAGTGGCTTTTCTAACCCTCTTTGACTGCTATGATTCAGGGTTGAAATACGTATACAATTCCGTGATGTTCCTGGAAATATTTTCCACAAACATATCCAGTATAATATTGATCTTCCCACTAGTGAACTGATTTTACGTGATGCGCCGGATGAAGCAATCCTTGTCGGAATAAACAATAAGATTCCAGGACTAGGCCTCCATTTGGATACTTCAGAGCTAAATTTGCTTTACAAGGACAAGTAAGCTATTTTATTATTGAGTATTTTCCACTAGACAAAATCCTCCTTCTCTCTATGGGATTCTCTTTAGGGTAATTGGCACAAAAGGTCCCTACCTTTGTACACTCTTGTGCAATTGGTCCATACCAATGAATTCTTAGCACTATCATCCCTACTTTTAGGTTTTCTTAGCTCAATTCATTCTTAGTGCTAAATTGGTCATTTATTGGAAGGGCGTTATTGTCCACTTACACTTTTGAAAATAAAAAACAGAAGCAAAAAGGGATTTTTTTTTTTTTGGGGATTTTTGTAATCTCACTAGTAATCTCAATCAATCATTTTTTTACATGAAACCACTACTGCTGCAAATCGCCTCGATATTTTCTCTCCCCATTTTACCCAAAAAATGTTTCTTTTTAAATTATTTTTATTTTTTTTCAATAATGCTAATTATTTTAGAAACTTTAATTTGCAATTCTTTCTAATTTCAAATGTAACTTGACAAAAATACCCTTGTAATAAAGGACTAACTTAGCATGAATGATGAATTGTGCTAAGAAAATATAAAGGTAAGGGTGAAATTGCCAAGAATTCATAAGCAGAGACCAATTGCACAAGTGTGTTCAAAGGTAGGGAGGGACCTTTTGTGCCAATTACCCTTCTCTTATGTCTTTTTACCTTTGTGTAACCCTAATACTGCCAGGTATAATACAGAAGTGCCTGATTCATATGAGCAACTACTTCATGATGTAATAGATGGGGACAACCAGATCGGAAGAGCACACGATGAGTTAGCCGCTGCATGGAACATTTTATCCCCGGTTCTGCATGTGTTGGACAACAAGAACATGAGACCAGAACGGTACGATTTGGGAGGTGAGGGTCCCGTTAAAGCTATCTATCTCTGGGCTAAACATGGTGTTAGGTGGTTGAATGACTAGCCAAGGCTCCCCATTTTTGTACGTGGTTTGATGATCAAGTGATGCTGTATGTGAAATTCATATGATTTTACTGTTATATCTTCCATTAGCCTAGTGTTTGGTGTTATATCGTTCACACGATACTCTTGTATCTGATGTAAAGGGAAGTTTCTGTACAATGACGTATCGAAAAGGTTTTTTGCTGAATAAATGTCCAATTCTACACAGATTCAATAACCTATAAATGTGACTATAGAGATTGAATAATTGTTGGCTGACTCATAAATTTTGGTTGAGACTGGGGTTTCTTATATGCGGTAATTGATTATGCATTAATGGGATTGTCTAATGATACACATTGTCGCTAAAAATGTCACGTGTGACTGGTAAACAATGAAAGGTTACTTAAAAATAGAGCTATTAGCTCATTTCTGTTCAATGAAGCGATGCTATATTAGTCTAAGATTTTTCCCCCTTTTAATACTTCCAACTTAATTTTCAAAATTGGGTGTGCTTTTAAAACAAATAATGCTATCTATCAATGCTGTTGATTATCGCTATCTTATGTAACTGTGTGTTATTAAATGATAAGTATAATTAAATATGAGGACATGCAACAATTTAAATTGAACTTATCATTTATTGTCGTATATTGATTGTAGTGATCACCACAGGTGATAAATAACACTGCTCTTTTAAAACACAGAACCATGTATCCCTATGCACGGCCGATAATGATGTGAATGTAAAGAGAAAGGTTTCCAACACGCACATGCATCTTTTGCAAAATGTTGGTCATCTAGAATAATAATAAATAAATAAAAGAAAAAACTCCAAATAAAAATAATTCATTAAATAACTATGGTTGGCCTAGCGAATTTATCTAATTATACAAAAGAACGAAAAATGATACAAAAATTAATACTACGTGATTCTTACACCTTCTGCCTGCCTTAATGTCAAGCACTTCTCTGTTCCCACAAAATCTTAGAATGATGCAAAATTATAAATTGGTAGGGGAAGGAAGCAAGCATTGATATACATGATTGAAATAAATTTGTTGCTTGCAGTTTCTACAGATCTTGAATTTTCATGCTTTTATCTACAAAAAGGACGTCCTCAATCCGTGCAACAATGTTGAATGCCAATCCTTCCAACACTCTTGAATAGCTTTCCAGTACAGCTTGTCCTACATCCTGCAGTAAGGAGAGAATTTCAGATCCTTCTTTTCCCAAAAATTATCCTAGCATTAAATTCCAAGGGTATTTCGAATAAGATAGAGACTTGCCTTATTGTATTGAATCTTGCACATATCCAACGTTGTTTGTGAAAGCTCGGGAAACCTTTGCTTCAAATAAAACAATAGAGTCTCAGCCCTTTTTGCCATTATATGATTCTTATCTGCTCTATCAGTATGAGACATCAGATCCTTGACCAGGTCCCATGATGATTTCGAGTGAGTTATGCATGCTTTCCGTCTCCATGTGTGCATTGAAGCTTCTACCTTGTCCGCAATCTCAAGTGCTTCGTGTTCAGAGGTTATATTGAGGGAGTCAAGGAGATGGTCGGGAGAAAATTTTTCTGCCATGTACATATAGCGATAAATTGTGTCGCCTGTGCTTGCTTTTCCACTCTAAAAGAACCCAGTGTAAAATGTGCTATTAGAAAGTGACGGTGTGAAGAATTTGCTTCTAAATTGGAATATTTTTCGATTTTTTAATGAGGTGACTAAAACTACTAACCTTAGGAAGTGATGCCATGTATGATTCTGGAATCTCCATTTCAGCAAGAACACAGCTGTTTATGGCCATGGCTGCTTTGTGAATTTGGTTAGCACAAGCACCTTTTTGGCGCAAATGATTCTTTGATTTCTCAGAGAGGCCTGTCGAAGGAACACAAGGAACTGGTAGCCACCATTTTTCGTCTTTGCCCTGAGGCTGTACTATCTTCCTAAATGATGCGGAGCGCGTTGAACTCCCGGACATGCTCCCTTGATCAGCATACCAAAATTCTGTCTCCTCAAAGCTATTGAACATGTCCTGTCATATGAAATTTGTTTCTTCATAAGCTTCACTTTTGAGGGGAAAAACACGATCAATCTATAGTGAAATGATAACAATTTATAATTATTCAATTTTACTTGATCTTACAAGGAGCATCGCGTCAAGTTTCTTCAGTGCTGGAAGGTTGATGTAAATATCTAATCTTGGTCGGCTTGTCATTACCTGTTATATATATATATATATATATATATATATATCAATCTACTTGTTAATTAAAAACATGAAATCAGGGCATAACTTTACAAAACCAAACTTTTAAAAGAGTCATCACCTCCAAAAGAGTCCCATCTTTTAAATTCTGCGATGTAGGAGTTAATTCTACAATATAATCACATACTGATAGAAGGCAACTTATTTCTCTCTTCCACATCAACTTTTTCTCCGGATGAAGAGGCTCAAGTTTTAGATGATGTCCAAACATGGAAGCTGCAAAGCAGAAGTTAAATAAGTTGTTAAGAGAACCTGAAAAGATCCTTAATGATGCTAGGTCATAAGTTTCGAATTATACCATAAAGATTTGTTATGGCATTTGAAATTGTGACTGCAGCGCAAACTCCTTTCCCGCTACCCGACATGTCCTCCCCCAAAAGCAGCTTCGAAAATCTTTCTTTCATCATTTCTAGTTCTGCAATTTTACAATACCATTATAGCATATTTGGTACCTCGTAGTAGACTAGTGTAACTTCTTTTTCTCTTCTTCTTTGACACTATTCAATACTATGCTATGTACTCACCTAACTCTGTCGTTACCTCGTCTGCATTCTTCTCATCCAAGAAATGCCTACGCTGATTCATCCCTACTCGGGAAAGAGGTGGACGCATAGGAGACTTCGTCCCATTCCAGCAGTTTGGAGAGACCAACTCACAGTGACTATTATCATCTGTGTGCTCGGAGAAGGCTGATTTCTCCGAATCTGTTCTGCAGTATGTGAAAGAGTCGCGACTCAGGATGGAGTAACTAGGAGTTTCTGTTTGTGATTGATCAGTTTGATCCAAAGACTCATAACTCTCGTCAGAATTTAATATGCTGTTCATCTCTTCCGATCTTCTAGTCTAATTCCTTGATTCTGCAAGAATTTGTATAGGATTGTCAAGAAATCACTGAACATATACATATTTGGAAACCTGGAATAAGTTTTCACACAAAAATTTGAACAAAAACTACCCAAGGATTGACTCAACTAGTTAATTATTGGCTAAATTATACAACTCTCAACTCTGCAACAATTTTGGACACATTATCAAGAAATCTCTAAACAGTTACATAGTTTAAAGATTTTAGACCAAATTCTCACATAAACATTTGAAAACAAAACTACCCATAATTGACTTTAAGATTGCAGAATCTAAAGAAACAAAAATAACTAATCTGAACATAATTAGCCGTTGTAAATCACAAACACTGAAATTTATAAAATTAAACCTAACGGTAAGCGATCATTTCATGTTTACCTTTTAACAGTTTCCCCGTTTGAAAATTGAACAGTGGAAATGTGGAATGCTAACCGTTGGAAAAGCAATATCCTCCCAATTCATACGTTAAACCCTCTGAAAACTCCCTTTTTCTCACAGAAGAACAAAATCTTCCTGATAAATCGCCCAATGCGGAATCAAGAAATCAAAAAGCCAGTTCCAAAAATTGCTCGAACGTGAAACACTGGTTGACTCTATATTAGTTGGACATGAGAAAGATTGGGGCTGGAAATTATATAGTCATTGTATATATACGTGCATACATTTCTGCAGGGGCACCGGCCCAACTACAGAAATATGTTTCTTTATTGAATAGTAAATTTGGTATGGTAGGAATGTTTTACTTCGGTCATCATTTTCCCCCCTTTCTCTCTTTTCTCTTCTTTCTTTCCTTTTTTTTTTTTTTTTTTAAGGTAGGGATTTTATGTTCAATTTTAAAAATAATAAAATATAAAATAATTTCTGGTATTGTTGGATTACCAACGACACTCAAGAGCACTTAAAACGTAATGCTAAGCAGAGATAAGACAAATACAATAATATTCTAAAGTGTATGGAAGGGAGAGAAAGTGACTTTGATCAAGAGACACGTTTCTTTATTTTTTCACATAAACTAACGTGTGGATTCACGGTGTTTCTATAAAGTACTAGTGTCTAATAAATTATGTGGTAAGATCTCATTATGGTCATTGAGATCTCCCAATGTGTCCAACAGACTCAGATCGGAAGAGCTTTGTGTAGATTAATGTATATAAAAAAAAAGGAAAAAGAAAAGGGGTTTGTATTTGGGTTCATATCATGTAAACAAAATTAGTGAAGTGATAAATAAACAGTCTTTACAACAGAGACACCCAATATATCTAGATCAAAATTGGTACAAAAAAATGAGTAAACTATAAGTATACAATTGGAGACTTGCTTATTCCTAGCCTCTCTTACTTTCTCCTATTTTTTCAAATCTAAATTTTAATCAAACCAACTACATTCACATATTTCCTTACACTCAATTATACTATACAAATCTTCACAATTCAACTATATTTATTCTCTATCTCATTTCACGTAAAATGCATTCTTATGTAAATTCAGGCCCCGTACAGAATTAATTTTCCCAAAATCAATTTTCATTCAAATTCATTTTCAATCACACATTCACTTATTAAAATAATATTGTTCGTAAATTTGTAACTTTCCTTTACTTTTCAACCACACATTTTATTTAAAAGATCATTTTTCATAGAATTAATTCTCAAATAATCAAAATCACACAAGCTCTCAAACACATGCACAATTATAATATAGAGACCCGTGGTCTCCATTTATGCATACAATATAGGTATATGTGGTGCTACATTGTGAAACATAGCATCTACATTAGTGCTGTGTAAATGTTTAGTGGTGTTACATGTGTACGTGTTCTTCATAATGAAGATCACATGATCTTTGATTGAAAATTATTTTTATACTATTTGAGGGAAAAAAATTTATTTATTTATTTTACCTCTTCCGTTAGTGAAAATTTAAAGGATAATAAAGATGACATGCGGCTTTACAAGTACAAATAAAAGAGTCATTCATCTTCCCATTATTAACTATTTGAGTTTATATAAAGTCAAAACATACTCGAGTTACAACAAAAGGCATTCCAACCACAAATTTTTCAATTTTTAATCTCGAGATTCCAAACCTCTTAAAATACATGTATCTAACCTTATAAGAGATTTTAACTCTATCTTATTTTTCTGAGAATGTTCAAACCTTCTGCAAGGTTTTAATCTCATGTTACGTGCATCAATACAAGTCATATAAAATGAGAAGTTTGTTGAGGTTTTTGAACACTATTGATCTAATGATTTTATTTCATGTGCTAAATAATATAACAAAATGATCTATGACTGCGGATAGAGAGATGTGAATTATTATAAACCAACCAACTAAAATAACACGAACCCCTTGCCATTCTGGGCTCAATTTCAAATTTGGTAACTTTTTCTAATGTTTATTGAGATGAAATTTTTAAAATTTTTGACAATTGATAGGACGTGCAGTGCATACCATTAATTTGACCCTATTTTGTTCCATGCGACTTGTGAACGTGCACTTTGGTGGTGTGCCATCAATTATTTAACAATTAACATTCTAATTAAAATGCATGAATCTTGATTTCAATTGAGTTGACTATAAATTTTTGAAATATATTTCCACAAGAACAAAGTTTCTTATATGTTTCGTTTTGCTATTTATTATTACCAAACACAGATTTCTTAAAAGTTTTGCAAACTTTTGAGGTATGTTTGGTAAAATGAATTAGATCCAACGAAAACTACAAAAGGGAATCGTAAACGAATGGTAAGGATAGTGATATTAAAATATATTTATCTTCTTAACCACATAATAATAATGTGTGAATACTTCACTTTGATGATAGAATACAAGAAACTAATGAGTCGATTTATAATAACATCGGAGGCAAGTGCGCCAATTTCAACGACGAAATCTGAGAAATGACTGGATAATGGGTCCAATTCACTAAAAAACCGGCCATTCAGGAATGATACCAAAAACCAAAAAGAAGGAAGGAAAACTAGTTAAACCAGTAAGAAATTGGAAAAGTTATTTTTTTATGGTTAAATTTTGATTTTTTTTTATTATTACTGAGTTAAAGCCAGTTCAACCCTGACTCAACCTTTGTTCAACTTTTCAATTCTTAGTACATTGCCTTTTACGGGTCAATAGCCGGTCAATTTTTTGAATACCGATAAAAACTAGACTAGTGTTTGATTGGATTTGATTTTAATGGAAAATGTCATATTTATAGAAAATAATTTCATCGTCGTGTGTCGGACACACAAATAGAAATATGGGTAAATTGTCAAAATACCGAAAATTAACTTGAGGCATATCAAAATACCACACACTTCTAAAAATGGAGCCCTGATCTAGAGCTTGACTCCTAACAAAGACACATTATCCCATATGATATTGTAAAAAATAGAGTGTCCCCGTGTTATGGAGTCACCTTCAGACTCTGTATCAAAACTACATAAAAATGTCAAAATGCCACTTTTATTTTTATTTTTTTGCTTGCTATCACTTCAAAATTAAATCAATTTTGATAAAATTGATATTATTTTTACATTGACAAGACACTGAATATGAATGTTAAATCAAAACTCTTAGCGAGAGTTTAGTTCGAGCTAATTTGCAATATCTAATTTTAAGTGTATATTGTCCACGTAAAAAGTTCCAAAGACTAAAGACAAAATTGTTGCTTTTATTTTCAAAATTTCTATTACCATCTTGATCTTTCAAACGTCTTTCGGCTAAATCTTAAAAAGCATCTATACTCTTCTAATCTAACTCGATATAGTCCTTAATGATTAATTTTCACCTTTTTTAACCCGAAAATCCAATTTCTCAATTTATTTATTATAAATATAATCCTAAATTTTTTTAATCAACAATTAATTGGGCTCTTTTTATTCTCTTTCTTTCCATGGGCTAACATTAATTGGGCTCTTTTGATTTATTGAAAGGGCAAATTCAAGTGAAATGTCCAGATTGTTCTTGATTAAATTTCAGTGATTTAATTTGATTGCTTCTAAATCAAATTAATAGCTTTTTTGGGGTTGGGGAGGGGTGGGGAATAAAATTAATAGTTGTTTACTCTCAATTAAAATTCAAGGACATTGTATCAAAAATAATAAATAAATTCCGGGGATTATTTTTTTTTAGTAAGAGCTGAAGTTCACTTACCACTAATGAAATCATTTGTTTATAAGATTTGAATAATTAATTAGGATGATATCTAACAAAAGGAGGTATTACTCAATAAAAAAACCTTTTATTCATCTATTTTTCTCTTAACAAAAAGTGGTCATTGAGCATCATAAATAGACGCAAGATTAGACTAGTGCAAGATTATGAAGTTAAAATATATATGATCACGAAAATTACATCTCGTAGAGCGAAAAAAAAAGACCAGCTTGACTTTAGGTTTGCTTGTGCTTTGAACTTGTTTTCCTATAGAAGAACAAAATTTTCCACCATTGTGATTGCCAAAGACTCCTGATTGTCTTGCATATGGATTTGCCAATGTCATTTCCCTCCTTCACCTCTTCTCTTGTCTTCTTTGGTAGAAAAATCTATAGAAAAGGAAAAAAAAAATTCACTTCTTTTAAGCTATGCAATATAGACAAAATCTAGAGATGGTAACAGTGTAAGACCGGATGGACATCTTTGCCCTTACTCCATTGACTTAAAATGTTGTTTTTGATATTATTTTTTGATATTATGAAGGAATTATAAGGGAATGGAATTAACTGCTTAACCATACAACAAATTTAGGACTTGACTCTACAACAAATGAGATCTTACATTGGGAATGAATTTAAGGCCAATCTTCATCTGCCCTTTGAAGGTATCATCTTCAAGAACGACGTTAAATGGAGTTGGATGTAGCTCTATCAGCCCTCTATAATTTCCCTCCATAATTATGCCTTTAAGGTAAATTCTGATTAAAAATGAATAAAACAGGAAACAATAAAAATATGTTATATTGTAAGATATATATATATATATATATATACACTCTTTGCAGTAACGGAGCCATAAATTCAGGGGGCGAAAATAATTTGAATTTTTGAAAACTTTATTGAAAATAAAAACTTTGGAAAATGAAAAAAATGCTGTAATGGCAGTTGCCTAGATTAAAGAAGAAAAAGAATGGTACATAGTTTCACCAACGGTTTCACCATCCGCGAAATATTCCTCATCCATGATTTTAAGTTTAAGGCAACTCAGATTTTTCACTTCAGATGATTCAAATTGGAATGTGAATTTCTCATTCCAGTATATCTTATCATCTATACCTGCCGAAATTCACACTAATTAGATTAAAAAGAAAAAAAAATCTAGAAACAAAAAACAAAAAAGGATCTTTATTATTTTTGTTAAATACTTAACCTTCTGAGCTCTTGCTTCTTTGCACTTGGTTTCCACATTCAAGAATAACATGATAAGTTGGCTTCCCTGTGAGTATAAATTAATCACATTGAGTAACATGTGAGTTTCATATAAAGTAGAACTGTATACGAAGAGAGAAAGAGAGAGAGAGAGAGAGATTTTGTTGATTTATCACCGATAATTTTGTTTTGGATGACGCCTTGAGCACTAACTAGAAGTACTTCAAGAATTGCGCCCTTCATTTTTTCTTCCTCAATCTCTCTTTATTTATTTTTCTTAGGAAAGGAGAAGTGGATGGTGTAACGTGTTTATATATAGACTTATAGATGGATGTAAGTTATATGTGAATTAAATGTGCGTTTATTAAAGTTGTCAATGCAACATTAAATTAACAATAAATTCGAAAAAAATTATTATTTGAATGTGGCTACGGGATGCATGTTCCCCTTTGGCTTTTTGTAATTTGATGATTGATTAATGAAAAGTAAATTTTGCTCTCAGCAAAAAAAAAAAAAAAAGAACAATAAATTCCAACACTTTAAAGTTTTTTTTTTTGAAATATCAAACAACCTAAAGTAACTAAAGTTATACTGTATATTTATCAAAATAAAAAATAGATAAAAATTAAGGGAATATACTTGGTCATTTTTATCTGACAAAACAAGTTATGAAGTCTATGTGCAGCGAGAGTCAATGAATGGGCTAAATAACCATCCGCAAATAATGGGCCCTTATATGTCTCCATAGGTACTTGTATGATGCTTATTGAAGCCCAAAATGAGGTGACCGGTAATTTGGTCCTAAAAGTTCTTTTTATTTCATGATGGTACTCATTTTTAAGAGTTTTGTTATAAAACTTCTCACTCGTGTGACACATAGTTGTATGTTTCATGTGTATTTAAAATATGCATTACTTTGATTTGAAATACACGTATGCACGTCACATGGGTATGATATTTTTTAACAAAACTTTTGAAAAGTTTTTGAAAAGTTTATGAGTGAATTTGAACGAATTTTTGGTGGATTTAGAAATTAAAAATATGAAGGCAAAATTATTCAACAAATCCATCCATGATCCCTGGGATTTCTAATTCCTCCTTTTTGTCTAATAAAAAAAACAAATACAAAAAGAAAAAAAATAAGGGTGTGTTTGATTGATTACAAATATGGAATTTACTTGTAATAAAAGTATATTCCCGTCAATTGCTGGTAATTGAATTTTATAGAAAATAAATTGCAACGTGTTTGATTAAAAAACAAATTCACGAGAAAAAGTATGAATTTAATAAATAACAAAAAGCTTACACCCCACTGTAGGAAACTATTTTCCTTGTTTTCAAGGAAAATATGGTCACGTGACCAACATATGGAGAATATTTTCTATTGAAAAAAATGTCAATCAAATAAAACAAAAAGTATGAATTTAAGTAGAAAAAATTATTTTCCATAAAAATTCATTGACAATCTAACGCATCTTAAATGTGGCGTGTATTGAGACACGGTACATGAGAAACCACAAATATATGACATGTATCGTGCATGCCATATGGCTATATAATACCATATATAGTTCTCCATTATTTTTATATATCTTTCCCTCAACAAAAAACTTGTGTTGCCTACTAACTCTCATCTTGGTCCTTTCAAATGCCCAACCTCAATTGATTTCCTTTAACGATAACTATCATTTCCTCTCACCCAAATATGTATGGAGGGGGAAAACTACAAAAATTATTTCCGTCAGATGTATAACAGTATTATCTCGTCATCCGTACACATGGCAAGAGATCATTTAACGAAACTTGTAAGTTTTTAAATTATTTCATAAATAAATAATTACCCAAGCAAGAGCAAAAGGTTCTTCAAATAAATAAATAGAGTAAAGGCTGATTATATATTTATTTTACTTTTTTTCTATACAAAAATTTAACAAATTCTATTGATGATACCTATAATGGTATGAAAATTTTTCATCAACTAATACAATTGTGTTATACCTACAATATCATTTATTCATATTACAATTTCATGTCTCACATAAATTTTCTCAAAATAGTATACATGATGAGTCAATAAATTTAAATTAATGAATTTTAATTATGTATGGATGCTTCTTCCCTTTTTTTTCTTTTCTTTCTTTTAACCTCCTCCGCACGATTTATTATTATTGTTGTTATCGTCGTCATCGTTATTATTATCGTATTATCATTATTATTGTAATTATCGTTGCTGTTGTTAAAAGGAACCTCTACAATTTTGAAGTTCAACTTTAGCATTAGCAAGTTGCGCCAATTACGTGAGCATGTATAGTTATTGGTCAAATGAAAAGTAGCGAATTCTCCTGCAAATATTGCAGCAACCGGGGCTTAATTGCGTTTACGAGAAGGGCAGTTGATTTATCATTTTCGTTCCTTCTCGTTCTTGCTTTCGATTCTTTTAATTTAGATTTTATAGTTTCGTTTTCAGCGTGATAAGCGTGTAAGTTATTGAATATTGTTTAGTTTCTGACCTCCTGCGTTTATTTAATCTGTGTTCATATGTGCATAATAACTCGTGTTTATTATTTAAATGAATTCAAAGTTCTGGTTTCTATTGCTCAATCTTATACATATACAGATTCACATGGGGCCAAAATTCAATCACATGGGGCCAAAATTCAATCATCAGGCTAGAAATTATACGGGGTTGCTTTTGGGCATCTGGGTATTTAGCTTCATTTGGTATTGATTGTTTTAAAGTGGAAAGAGGCCTGGATTGTTCATCTACTAGGGATTTAACATGGTTAATGTGTTATGGAATTTGCTTGAATTGGCTTTAGTATGTCAAAAATCCAAGATTGCATAGATGTTCTTTCTCTTACTGATGAACAGATTTATACACTATACATTTGTTAAGCTGAGACTATATTCACATGCTTAAAAGACAACAGGTATTTGATTATGTATATCAGACATAGATTGCACCATAAGGAACTTGGTCTTTGCCTCTTTTGGTTCCATATAACTGTTCAAGCACTGGTATTCTGTAGTAGACTATATAAACATGATTACAGAAGGTAGCAAGTCAACATTTCTGGCAAGGCATTATGGAAATTTTCCATGGCTGAGAAATCTTAAGTGGAAAAACACCAACATCCCCAACCCAAGTGACTGACCAGAGACATGGTATAAAAGAAATATCTAAGCATTTTCCACGGCCATTTACTTCTTGAAGTCTAGTGATGCAAATCGACATGCGGAGACTAAGATATCAAATTCCCCAAGATAAATAATGGCAATGGAGGCCTAAATGTGACAAAGGGAAGGTCAAATCGGAAGTTCAAAGCTTGAATTATGTGAAGAAGTGTTCAAATCGACCAAAGCCGCATGTCTCACGGAATTTCAGGCCACAAAATTATAATTCGTATGATTTGCATGGGTGTAAAATAGGTCACCAGAAAGCTTATCGAGTCAGGAGTCCAACGCAACTTTCGGATCTCCATTCTGAGTTTTCTACTAAAACTTATGCACGTTGGAATACAAGCCGCCAGCCAAATGCGGCCACAAAGCGCGGCAGATTTTTGGCAGAACCACGCAGGCAGGCGCCCTGCCGCCTGATGCGCCCGCACTACTCTTCAACGCGCGGATTTGATTTTTTTTTGGCATTTTTATGATTTTCTTTAATTGTTTTTATTATTTTATGAATTTTACACGCTTCCTAATTAGTTTAGGATATTTTTTTCTTATTTAAAGACAATTTTCATTATATGAAGAAAAGTTTTAAAGCTTGAAATTATAAACCCTAGTTTATTCTCTTTAGGAAATTTGTGCGAATTTGAATTCTAGTTTCTAATTTCTTCAATTTGATCAAGAGATTAACCTTTATTATCAAGAATTGTGCCCTAATTCTTGTGGTGTGTTATCAAATTCATGGTTCGTTGATTTAATCGCGGGTCCTAATTAGTTTCTTTGGACAACTTAAAATCCCAAATTGTCTTTCTTGGGGTAAATTATATCATTAAGAGCTTTGTTAAAATTCACGCTTCTGTGATCGTATCATCTAAACTAATTATTCAAACTGTTTATGAGCCAGAATCCTGTTCTTTTGGCTCAATGAGTCATAGTAAGATTGCGAGGAAAATCTCTGGTTATTAAGAAATATTTAGTCTTTCCGAAAGTTAAGGATTATCATGGCCAACGTCAAAGTTGAACTAGTCGTTGTTCCTTAGAGGTCTTTCAGGATCAGACTTAATTAATATATACAGTCTGTCTTCTCCTTTGTGTTCATACTTGTTGATAATTTGCTATTGCGGACCAAAATGCATCGGGTTTTTAATTATATTATTCTTCTATAACCATAATTACACATTGACGTGATTGAAGTTTAAGTTCCTTGAAATAATGATTGCTTAATTCAATGAAGAGCACTAAAAATGCTGGTTTGACCTTGCTTTTGGTGTGGAGGCACACTGGAACTTGTAATTTTCTATGTCAAAGATGCTATTATTTGAAAAATGGATTAGTTGAATAATAAGGAGGGAGAAAAGGAAATTACCTTGTGTTTTTGGTACCTTTTTCTCTCCAGGAAGGGTTAGTATTGAACCACCTCATTTGCAAACTTGAACTGTTACTCCTATATTAGAAAATGATCGTATTTATCATCTGTGATTAAGGCCTAATATGTGGTGATGTTCTGCATGCTTCTGTATATTCTCAGGCCTTTGTACCCTTGAGATGAACTCTAAATTCATTCTTCAACACATGAAAAAGCTGCGGTGAAAAGTTCATGTATCAAATTTACTGTTTTTAATTCTTACCAGCGATGAAAATTTCACTTACAAGGATGGAAAACTCACAAGTGGCTCATATCTCTATAATTATGACTTTCTATAATGGCTGCTCATAAAGATACTCTTAGACGTGTGCTCTTCCGATCTCTTATAATGTGTGTATAAAAATATATTAGCAAATGGAAATACTATAGATATACTTCTTCTGCAAGAATATTTTTGCTTGCTAATGTTCATTATAAAGTCAAGTGAGGAAGATTCAAGATATAACGCAAAAGTAAAACAGAAAGACAGCTTAACTGCTCCAGGGCTATAAACCATACCTGTATCGCTTGCAAACTTTGATCAACTGTCTGGCTACTAGCCAAACCTCAGTGAAAAGCCGCTATTTTGTGTTGTCCAAAAATGATTCCTGAATCTGAAGCACCATTAGAACTCCCCGTATTAGATATTTCTCAGCAATCATGTCCATCTTCGTTGTCCTCTCTAGCTGAAGCCTGCAAAGAATGGGGTTTCTTCCAGATCATTAATCATGGAATCTCCAAAGATCTCTATGACAAAATCTGTTCTCACTCAAAAATCCTTTTCAGCCTCCCTATTGAGGCAAGACTTAAACTAGGCCCTTCATCGCCTCACAAGACTTATACACCTCATTTCATAGCCTCTCCCTTCTTTGAGAGCCTCAGAGTTTCAGGACCTGATTTCTCCAATTCTGCTCAGAGTAGATCGGTAGATGTTCTTCTTGGTGAACATGACTCTGAATTCAGGTGAGGCTTTTTGTTAAGTTGATGGCATTTCTAATACTGGTGCATGCCATGTTTTCATGTTATCTGACAAACTTATTGATAATTTTTTTATGTTTTTCGTTTTCCCAGCAAGGTATTTCAAGAATATGGGTGCAAAATGTATGAGTTATCCAAGGGAATCCTTAAGCTTGTATTAATGACTCTAGGTGATGGAATTGAGACAAAATATTGTGATTCCGAATTTAAGAATTGCCATGGATATTTGAGAATAAACAATTATACACCCCCGGAGAGTTTAGAAGAAGAAGAAGCTGAGGGTCTTGGGATGCACACTGATATGAGCTGTGTAACAATTGTATATCAGGATGAAATAGGAGGGCTTCAAGTGAGATCAAAGGATGGAAAATGGATGAACATCCTTCCATCTGAAGGAACTTTAGTGGTTAATATTGGTGACATGTTGCAAGCTTGGAGCAACGACCGGCTCAGGTCATCTGAGCATAGGGTTGTCCTGAGGAAGCCAGTGAATCGTGCTCTTCCGATCTGCCTTCTTCTGGTGCTTTGAGGATGAGAAAACTGTACTAGCACCCGATGAAGTTGTGGGTGAAGGGAATAAAAGGATCTATAAGCCATTTGTCTGTTCAGATTATTTAAAATTCCGTGAGAGCAATGAGAAAGGTCGGTTCGAGAAAGTTGGATTTACAGTTAAAGATTTTGCTGGGATTGGATTTCCAATGTAAAAGACGGAATTTGGTTGTTTGTTGTATA
>CAVNYN010274656.1:0-36747 GCA_963692815.1 Nyctanthes arbor-tristis
AATATTTATAAAATTAATGCACAATAAACTGCCACGTTCGTTAATTTTCACGACATTCGTCAAAAGATATCAGCTCGCAAGTAAATCATGAACCAAAATACTAACATGATAGCCAGTTTTAGCGTAAAAAAGAACGCATAATGACCTAACACGCAAAGGAAACCCTAATTTTCTCACCTAACGAGTAACCTCTTCAGGAAAAAAATCCTCTTTTAGAGCAATAGAAAAAACTAAGGATTTACCTGTCTTTCGGGTTTTCACTGGTGGCGACATTACTTGTCTTCTGCACAGGCTGCGGTGGCGGCCGTTGCTGCTGCGCCGGCACATGCTGCGAGGGAGGCAGGCGGTAACTGTAATCCTCCGTGCGATAGACTGCGAAACTTGGTTGCCGGGAAGAAGCGCCGGGGTGGAAATTCGAAGGTCGTTGAAGTGCAAAATGGTCCTTCTGCGGGTTCTGCTGAGCGAGGAAATTAGGAGCCTGAGATGGAAGGAGAAAACTGTGGATCTGGCTTCGAATGAACTCAATCTTATGGCTTAAATCGAAACCTAACTTGGTTTCGAGCTGTCGAACGACACCGTTTGGGGAGTCAAAAGCGCTGCTGTTAGTACAATCGCGGAGGAGCGACTCCAGTGCCTCCGCTATTTCCCGGTCGGACGTCACCGCTCCTCCAGCGGCCGCCGGTGGTGCTCCCCCACTCTTACTCATTCCTTGTTATAATTACCAGCCTGCCACTACTTTACCGCTAACGGGAATTAAATATCACCTCTCTCTCTCTCTCTCTCCCTGAATGTTTCTCTCACTAAACGCGCTCGTCTCTTTTATCTGGTTACGTGGACCCAAATGACGAAAATGTCCTTCAAGGGATCATGTCACATAACGGTGATGCAAAAAACTTGAAAGAGCATCTCTAATAGGATAAGTCTTCCCCCAAAAAGTCATACAAACACAAAAAAAATAAAGTGAATCCTTTATATTTAGTGTCTATTTAATTTAATTTATGATAGTTGATTTATAAAGAAAAATTATAAAGATGTGAAACGAGTGGTGTAAATTTAATAGAAGTTTAAAATTGATGGATATAAATGAGTAGTTATCAAATCAGTAGTATGTGAGATTATAATGCGTTTAGATAAAGAGGATCAAACATAGCCTTACTATTTTCTTTTAATTTTTTCTCTTTTAATTACTTTTCACTCATTTACACCAATTTTTCCCTTCTTTTCCTTTTTCATGCCAACTTCAAAGTTCAAAACCACACATTCATCTCCACATCCATTACTATTTTATCATTATTTTTGAATTTTTATTTATATCTCTCTTCTTTTTCACTTTTCTCATTTTTTTCCTACAACCCCTTCTATCTACAACATGCAATTTAAATAATTTTCTCCTCACAATCTCTCTCCTATATCACCTTTACCTTCATCCTTGTCATTAGAGATGCTCTAATGAACGAATAAAACGTCGACACGTGAGCATGACGTAGGAAAGCTTTCGAGTATTCTTTATTTGGTTAGCCTTTAAAATTTTCCTTGATTTATCAATCAATTTGAATTTTAAATTTTAGACACACGACAACACACCATTAAACCACATATTTAATGTGATATATGTTTTCACATCATTCTAAGTATTAACTCCATATAACACGATTACATTACGCTGCCACCTACCTATGTAAGAACTTGTTTAGCATAGTTTATTTTTTTATTTATAAATTCACCTTCCATTGATTTAACAACTACTCAACAATCACCACACATTTTAAACTTTAATTAAATCTCTACTACTCATTTTCACTATTTATAAATTGACTTCATAAATTTAATCAAACAGGCTCTAAAATTTAAATTTTAAATCTATTTATAAACAACTCCATTTTTAAATTCTTACTAAACATAGGCATAATGCTTGCCTCATGTGTGATTCTAGGAACCGTTATCCGTAATATAAGCCACAGTACTTCAGAGCATCAAGGAAATTTAGGACTTGTTTGGAATCATTTATAATATGTTGTATTATAAACAATAATTTTTACTTCATTGAAATTCAATCTGAAATTGACACGTGTCAATTTCAGAGCACGTGTGATCCTAGGAACCGTTATCCATAGTGTAAGCCACAGTACTTCAGAGCATCAAGGAAATTCAGGACTCGTTTGGAATCGTTTATAATATGTTGTATTATAAACAATAATTTTTACCTTATTGAAATTCAATCTGAAATTGACACGTGTCTCTTTTTTTAAATTTTTGATTTGAAAGGAGGGCCAATTTTTTCTTTTTTAATAGCAAAAACAGCAACATTTTTAACTATGAATGCCACAAACCCAGTCTTCGCAGTAAAAAAATAAAAAATTTCAAAAGCCAATACATTTTCTGCGTCGTTCATTGTGTTTGTCAGGAAAAAAAATCATTACTATTATAAACAAGGTTGTTTATAACTGATGCCAAGCGGACGCTCAATATCAACATGTCACACTCCAAGGTGTCCATTTTTATGGTAATGTACAAATTGTCCGTTTTCCCCTGTACAATATCATTTTAACCCAAACGTTGAATTCAAGCTTTCAAATTATGCCATTCAAATCCTTAACAAGCTCAAGGACGAAGCCAAGAATTTTCTTCAATGCGTTTGGAAACTCTTGGCTTTCCCATTGGGATCGAATTCCAAGATAAGCTCATGGTTTAATTAAATTTAAAAGCATCTACATTAGTGGTGTTTATAAAGTTGTTAAAGAAATCTTTTTAACAAGCTTATTAACTTTATATTGTTAAAATTAATAGCAATTTTAACAACCATGTGGTGAATTATATTTATTTTCTTTATTTTTTTTATATTAGTTATAAGTTGTATTAATTTAGTTATAACAAACTTTTGACTTAGAGCTTGTTTGATGCTCTTTTTTTCTCTTTTCTTTACCAATTTATAATTTTATCTACCACTGATTTGATATTTGATTTGAATACTATTTAATTACAACTATATATTTTACACCTTTTTATATTCCCAATATACATTCTCCCACTCTCATCATTATAAATTCTCCCAATTTTGCAAAAAAAAAAAGAGCATCAAACAAGCACTTAAAGTTAGATTGTAATGGTTAAATTTAAGGTTAATTTCACAAACGGATCACAGCTTTTGAGTTAAGAATCGATTAGGTTCCCAATATTTTTTTGACCTCTTGGATCCCAACCTTTCGTAAATTCTCACCATGTCCTTTTTGTCACTCTGTCTTTTAACTTTTCAAGAAATTGACCTTTATACCCTTAATTTTTTAATTAAAAAACAAAATATTAGAACCCACCCCACCCCACCCACCCACCCCACCCCTTCCCTTATGAATTGCCGCCGGAAACGACAACAAAATGAGGAGATGATTTGCTGTCAAAAAGGGCCGTTTCCGACAGCAAATAGGGGGATTCACCCCCTCCCCAAAAATGTTGCTGTCATTTCTCCCAGCAAAAGTTTTGAGGAGAGGGTGAACCTTCTTATTTGTTGTCGGAAATGGGTCGTTTCTGGCAGTAAATAGGGAAACGGCAATTCATGATAGGGAGGTGGGGAGAGGTGTGGGTTTTTCCTTTTTATTTTTTTTAAAATATGTTTGTTTTTAAAATTAAAAATTTAAAGGTATAATGTTCATTTTTTTTGAAAAGTTAAAGGAATAGTGACAAAAGGACCTATCGTGGAATTTGTAAAAGGTTGGAGATTCAGGAGGTCGAAAACAAAAGTTGGGGACCCAATCGATTCTTAACTCAAAAGTTAGAGACGATTTGTGAAATTAACAGTTAAATTTAACACTACCTCTGTGTTAAAAATAATGTTTTAAAAAGCGTAAAGCGTGGAAAAATATCAAGGTCCAGCACTAAACCTAAGAGAACTTAAGCACACCAATGCGTGATAAAAGTACGATTAATATGTGATAAAATATAAAACGTGATGAAGCGTGAAGTCCAAGCTTCGAGTATAAGCACTACCTAAGCGAGCTTTTTAGAACATTGTTCAATAGCTAAATCTGACGTGCTTATATAGTACATAACAATTACTAAAATCCTACTTTATTATTTATATGAATAGTTAAATTTAACAATATCGGATGCTCTGACATAAACTGCAATATCAATTTCAACCTTCCAAAACCTTTCTTTAACATTGAAAATCTTGCAACGGTTGAAACAAAAGGGCTTTACATATCAAGCAAGCCTAATCCCCAATTGTACGGAATTTTGTTCCCCTATGGCTCAAAAAGGCAGTTGGATCTCACATTTCGTTTATCTTAGATGTCATGCTACAATCATCTTTGCCCGTATTGAAGGAACTTGGCTGCAATCATCCCTTCTCGTTCTCGGCCTACATCGCCAAGGAAGGAAAGTGTTGAATTCCCTCTGCTGATTCCTTAATATTGGCCTTTGCTCTCAATTTCATTGACCTCCCTCTTCGGCATGCAACATGTTATTTCGAGAAAGAAGTTGACATGGTCCAACTTGATTTGTAATAAGTAAAGAGTATATCTATCTCCTATAATAACCTAGGGCGATTCTTACTCCCGTCTAAAATGTATATTTTTCTTCCGAAAGCTATACGTCACTTAGCACTTCATTTATTAACCAAGTAAATAAAGGACATTAAATGTCATAACAATCACACGTAACAAGAAGTAACTCAACAAAAGCATAAGATAAATACATTGCAAATGAAAGAAACCAAGAAGAAATACCAGATTAAAAATTAAACCATTCCCTTGGATGGATTCTTGAAACTTGAAGATACACAATCTTGATTTCCCAAAACCTTTCCTCTTCTTCAAATTTCTCTCCGTTCTCCAATATTTTATTAGGCTTGTAGATGCTTTATAATTGGTTTACGTGCGTTTGGTTATTTTATGTTATATGTTATGAACTCAAAAATGTGTATAGCACCACAAATACTTGTTGTAAATTTTTGGGGTAAAATATCAAAGATAAAATGAACTCTAAGGCGCGATTTTGCTATCTTTTAAGAAATATTTTTCCCCACTCGGTATCACAAAGGGTACATAGAAAATCTCTCTCAGAATACAATAGAAGTGTTTGATTCAAACTGTGACGATTTGATCAAACCAACTGAAACTCTAAATTTATAAATTGATGATGCTGGAGGAAGAAGAAGAGAAAGCTAAAGAGAGTTAATGAATTTTGAATCAATCTGCTGCAAATGGAATCCATCAAAATATATAGAAATGAAGAGGTTGATCCCCGTTTCGTTGCGGCAAACAAAAGTCAGGGTGGCAAACCATTTGCGAGACACAAAAAACAAACATATGCAAAATAAATTATAAAAATTTATAACAATACATAAGTCCTATCAAGTAACAAAGTAAAGACTGAGTACGGGCTGTCAATCGCATGAAGAGTTGTTACTTAGTGATGCACCCATGCAATGCAAGAAAAGACTAATTCTAAAAAAATACAATAAAATTGAAACTTATAAATATTTAAAAATAAAAAAAAAAAGTTTAAGATGTTTTCCTTGAGTAGTTTGAAAAGGAATTAAAATAATAAAATACTTCAAAGATAAATAATATTTCTTCTGTGAAATGAAATAAATTATTCAAAACACAAACATGGAACAATAACAACAACGATAGTAATAGTAGTAGGTATTAACTTATTAGCCATCAAATTTAATAATAAATAGGGGTAAAAACCCGTAATTACTTATGGATTTAAGCTACTACGAAGTTGTTAAAATTAAATACTACTTCCGCCTCATAAAGATAGTCTTTTTACCCGTTCTGAAATATAGCCACTTTATTTTTAAAAATATAGTTGAAGTATTAGTTTTCTTATATATCCATATTAATATACATCATTATAAACAAAATAAAATTATTAAGTGAAATAATTAATAAATGAAATGATATAGTTAAAAAATAATAATAAATTTTTTTAATACCCTCAAAGGGACTTTTCATTGAAATAGAAATTAAGCTATCTTTGTTGGATGGGATAGTATAAATATTTTAGGTTTCAAATGTACAATGTAATTTCCCAGGCATGTATAAGCTGTTTTGCTTTCCAAGTTTGAAAACCGTACTCTGCTTTTCAAATTCAAATTCAATCATGTTTTGCTTACCCTTTAAATACTATGAGTACAAAAGCATACGCATTTGTAATGTAAGTTTGACCACCTATGAGATGGTGAACATACGCATGGATGGATTCTTGAAGATGCACAATCTTGGTTTCTCCAAGACCTTCCATCTTCTTCAAATTTCTCTCTTTTGTTACCATGACTTTAACCTCCAAGAGCACCAACTCCAATTAATCTCTGCTTAGATCTAAGAAAATAAGTGTATATATCATAGTGCTCAAGTCTTGAAGGTCGAAAACTCTATTTTACTCTAAATTTGCACAAAAGAGTCCCAAAATATGAAATTTTGAGTATTTTAGGATAGGTTGTGCAAGACCACACAATGCATTCTACAACATCGTCATATTAAAGGTATGTTTATTTAGGCACCCCCAATATCACTTTTTCTTGCACTTTTGATCCTTTTCCACTCAATTCTTTTTCAAAGAGTCTAGAAACTTTCAAAATCATTCTAAATGGTCCTCAAACTTCAAAATGACTCCATATGTAGACTTTCAAGTTTCACAATTGTGCGAGCAAGTCCCCTATACTTCAAACTTCTTTGTAAAATTGGTCCTTTTACTTTCTTTTTTTTTCCAATCGGGTATTTTTAACCTACAATGATGAAATTTAAACAAGTACGAGTAGAAATCCGTTCCATAAATTAATAATATGTTCATTTAAAAGCTAAAATAGTGTGCAAATGTACACCTATCGCACCATCACACCCCTGAACTTGAACATTGCTCATTGCACGTAAAAATGTTGACAATCACATTCAACACTTAAAAATCAAGGGTCCGTTTGGCACCCGTTATAAACAAGAAGTGTTATAATTGGTCATAATTATGCAATGACTAGCGGGCTCATTTTTGGAAAAAGAATTATAATAGTCCATTGAAAAAGCTGCCCGCCATTTTCTTTCTCACTTTTTTTTTTGTTTTGGCTTTTGAAGGTGGGTCCTAAACGGACCCCAAAGAAGCAAAATAGAAGCTTTTGTCAAATGCGTGTCAGAAGAAAAATTGCGTGTCAGAAGAAAAATTGAAGCTTTTGTCAGAAATAATTAGGGTCTGTTATAATAACTCTGTTTATAACAAATCCCAAACGGACCTAAATTATCAATGTAAGTAAACTTGCAACCTTACTTACAAATATAAAACTGTAATATCAATCTACATGAGTGATCCAAAAAGTGCCAAAAAAAAGTTAGGCTTATTCATATTTGAAGAAAGAGAAAAGGCACTCCCAATGATCATCTTAGCTTAAAAATAAACAAAATGGTTTTCAAATCAAAAGATAGTTTTTTAAATAAATGTTTAATCAATAATCTAGTCTTGTGGTGATTCGCCCGAGATTGAGTGTTTTGAAATCAAGTTTCAACTGATCAATTCAAACTCATTAGTTATCTATATCTCGAAAGATAACTACACTTGCTCATTTTTTTTCTCTTTTTGTAGGTAGTTCACACTGTAGTCCCCAAGGGCAGCCTTCTTCATTGATAGATCATCTTCTACACATTGATGATACATAAAGCTAAATTACTCAATACTAGCTCATATTCCGTAGGGTAGACAACTTAATTCACAAATTTCCAAATCTTAACAAGAATTAATCATGACTATAGCTCAAAGTAAGATAAGCCTTTGAATCTCCATTATGAATCAACAATATTTTAAATTTAGGTAAGGTAATTTATACAAACAAGAAAAATGCAAAATCCACTCCCAAACTTGAAATTTACGTTATTTTCAATGTGAGAAAAAGAACCATGCATAAAAAGTAGGTGGACTAACGCAACTTCCCCAATTTATGCGTGCAAAGTGTTTGTAGTACACCCTTAAACTCCCAATAAGCCTTCAATTGAGGTAACGTTAGTTGCTTTTCACCAAGGTACGCCATTGAACATCATCGGAGAGTCCTACAAAATTACGGAGCAAAGATGGGTATGGGAGGTAAATAACTAGTAAAAATAACGCCTAAACTCATTTACAAGTATATGGACCAGGTCTCTAAATATTTAACTCAACAAAATATAGGATGGCCTAAGCATGCTAAAAATTGATATTTAATCTAAAGGAGCTAAAAAGGTGAGGGTAAGAAAATTAGGTTGTTTCATGACAAGCGCTTATTTATAATGTTTAACTTGACTATGGGTATGATCCCTCCCGATTGTCAAGAGAAATAGATGATTTTTCTTTCTTAAAATCATCACCTAATTGATTAAATTCAATTAAAGAAGATTGGATCATACATTCTTTTACAGTATTGCGACTCGTAAATTTCTTTATGCAAAATAGAATTTTAAATAATGTTTAGATTTTTTTTCTCGTTTAAAATAAAGATTCTAAGATTTTTTTAAGATGTCAAATATTTTAAATGAGAAGCTGAGATGATGAGTCAAATTAATATTCTATTATTTATCACCGCAATAATAAATAAAAGATGCAATTATTGAGCTAATGCTTGAAATAACTATTTTAAAAGATTATTTATATTAATAGGAAAATAATTATTTTATTCAAAGTTAACATTGAGAACTGAGTACACATAGAGGTTGTAAAAATATTGAGGAGAAAATAAACTTTGATTATCTTGGAAATATCCTTTTATTTAAAAGTAGTCGTCAAATATTTGAAATTATAATAATAACAATAATACAAGTATTAACAAAACACCTATTTTTGGCCACATGCTTAAATTTGAGTTCACTTCAACTAATCAACCTTTAAGATACTTACATATAATTATTAAAAATTAAAAGTTTTATGTTATTACTAGTTTTTTCTAAAATTATGCACATTTACATCATAAATATAATGCACAGAGATCAAGAAATCAATTACTTCGTTGAACTGATTATAGGATATGTGCACATTGAATTGTCTATAGGATCTATCAAAAATATGCTCTATAATACCACCCAGACTATCACACCCTTGAATATTTTAATATTTCTATATTATCCAAAAATAACTTTTTAAAATATTATAATGTTTATATAAATTTTTCGATAACTGAAAAATTACTTTAATTAAAATAATTTCCAAGAAAGATTAATTTAAGGCAGACAAAATTTATTTTCAGATTATTCAAATATATCTATAAAGTAATATAATAAAGTCATTTTTATCGAATGATAGATAAATTTCATTTATTAACACGGATGAGGAAGATTGGGGATTATCTTTATAAAATACTTTAATTTTATTAGATAGTAATACTAATTATCTTCAAATGAAAAACAATTGTAATTCACTTTTAGGGCGCCCTTGGTGGTAGACATATAGTTACGCGGTTAGGATTCCAGTACACAGTCCTTTCATCACCTTTGAGTTGTTACCAATACCAATATTCGTTACTTGCCTTGTCACACATACAATGCAAAATTATATTAGTTAACACTCAGTAAGTAACGCCATGCTTAGATATATATATATATATATCTGTATATGATGCCTATATGTGATGGTTTTGTGTACTACAATGCAAATAGGGCACACTATAATGATCCACCAAAACAAGACGTCAAAACCTGAATTATGTAACGTCATTATAATTATGGGTTCTTTATATAAAAGGTAAGTAGTATGTTAATAATTCACACACTCATATCGCAAACAAATTATAAATATACCCCAACTCCTTGTAAAAATACCATCACCCCAAAAAGTATAACTAAAAAAATTTGGGAAGAAAATAAAGAAAATCGATAAATATAATGCTAGAAATTAAAATTGTGGTATTTACAAATCTTGATTCTGATAGAGATGTGGAATGTATCAAATAGCAACGTAAAACTAACAAGAATCCATGATTCATGCTTTGGAATTCAAATACATGACTTTAACAGAATATCTTCAATGCAATCAGCAAATTATCCATGATTTCAGTAAATTCTATTCAATCAGCTCCAACAGAATAATGAATATCGTAGACAACATGTTATTATCTGATGGATATCGTAGACAATGGAATAATGAATAATGAATATCGCATGCAAATAGAACACGTTACCATGTATATGATGCAAGCTAATGTTGGCATCGTTTTTTCCTGGAATACGTGACCAAATTACTTGGAAATCTGTACGACCATTTTTTTCTTATGTTACTAAAATTTACTTTTACCCCGAAAAATGACGGTATTTTTAAGCAAAAAGAGCACCTTCACCTTGTTACCATGACTGGCTTTAACTCATAGAACAGGCAAGTTGAAGGAGTCAGACAATTTGACAAGCGATTCCCCCCTTGTTTGAGGATGGTTCAGCTGACTGATCATTAACCAATTTTAACACTTGTTTCCGATCTTCAGAGGATAAAGATTCCGTATTAACGGGTTAGAAGACTTGTTCATGTACACAATTCTCAATCAAGATGCAGGCCTACGTACTCTGCATTCAACAAGTGACTTAACCAAGATGCTCAGAAAAGCTCCTTCTAACTGACAATAGTTCTTCGGAAGAATGTACTCCCCCATCTACAAAACAAACTAAATGTAAGAGTCATTAACAAAACTAAAAATGAGTTACGTCACCTCACCGGCAAATGAGTGAGGAAACAGGATGAGTGAACTATTGGCAGGGCAACCAACACTAAACCCACACACAGGGGCGGAGCCAGGATTTGAAGTCATTGCGGTCTGAAATTTCGAAATAAAGAAGCTATAAAACAGTTTGACAATGAACACAACTACAAATGACATACTTTTACAACTGTCATTTACAAGTTTTCATACTTTGAAACCATTTTACAATAAGTTCGTTATCAATGTTTAAAAATACTTCTTTCTTTACATATAATTAATAATATAAGCCCTAACTTACTTCTAAGTTCTAAGTTCTAACTAAACAATATTTCAAAAACAACATTCAAGTTCAACAAGACGACGACAACAACAAATCAACAATTTCAATTCAATTATACCTAACTTACTTCTAAGTTCTAACTAAACTAAACAGTAAGCTAAACAAATAACCCCTAAATTATAATTTATAAATTATAAACAAAACCCTACAAATCTTGAATCAAATTGGACAAAACTTAAAAACTATAATAAAATCTTGATGTAATAAGAGGATTCAGCTTTCTATGTACTTGTAATTACAGTCAAACTCCACTCCAAGTCTCCAAGATCAAGAAGATTAGAAGAAGCACGGGTTGATTTTTTGAATTGTGAGGAACAAAATCATTGTCCTTGTCGCCGGTCACTGCAGCCGTAGGTCATCTGTAGCAGGCTCCGGGCAGGTGGCGGCGTTTAGGTCGATGGTCGGCGGTCGATGAGCTGCAGCCTGTTCCTGTCGATCAAAGAGTTGAAGAAGAGAGTAACGGGATTCGGGAATCTGGAAGCCAGAACGTTGAGTCGAGGGTGACAGTCTGATTCTTATTTTTGGGGTAATTTAATTGGGCTTTTAATTTGAATATTGGGTAATACTTATTTTTAATGGATTGGATTTGGATAATATATTGGGCTAAATTTTTGTATTTGGATCAGGCCCTTTACCTTTTACGAATTTGCTTAGTTGGCCTAAGAAAATCAGACAAACCAAACTTAATTTTTTTAGGGCCAGTGTGTGGGTCGATGGCCAGTCCAGTGCGGTCCACGGACCACACTGGGCGTATTGGGCCTCCGCCCCTGCCCACACACAGGAAGAACACAGAGTACCTGAAATGGTGGTAACAAGTTAGGCCATAACGGAACATCACCAAACAACAAATGAGAACATAAAATACCAGGTAAGATCAGCATAGCTAGGAAATTGAGCAAGGAAAAAAGGCCATATTACTTTGGGACATAAAAAGACGAGAGACTTTAAAAACAGTCCGGCTATGAAACCTAGCTTGTGTTCCTTATAGAACCTAGTCTCTAATCATACACTGACAACTCATCTCACACACACCACATGTCAGCATTTTATTGGTTCTTGGGCTCCGTAAAAAACCCAACTATGCGTTCCTTAAAGCATCTCTAATGGTCAGGTGAGTGGTGAGAAAAAGTCATCTATGTTAGCCAAATGAACTTAATGTACAAAAAAACAGCTCCAATGTATGCTGAGTTGAACAATGTTCAACTGATCTGTACTGCATTAAATGCAAACCATGTCCAAGAGAAGGTCCGGATTTAGACTCTTGGTTTTGACAGCCAAGTCACCAATAAATATTATATTTTATTAAAGCTTTTCTCCCTTTTATTTTTTGTTTCTCTCTCCAATATTAATTGACCCAAAAGCATGAGAGAGGTTTAGAGGGAATGATGGTCAATTGCAAGACAGCATGCCACATGCATTGGACTTTGTTTGTTTTTTCTCCAAATAAGCTCCAATTCACCTTCTCTCATTGAAGATGCTCTTAGAAAATTCTGAGAATCAACCGCCTCCCAAAAACAATAAATAAATAAAGCTCGAGAGACCCACAAAAAGACCCTAGTATCTACAACGACATATCACAAATCAACACAGCCGTGACACCTAATTGCACAAAAAACCCATAAAAAAAAAAGACATGTACCAACCCCAATTATTGGAAAAAGTTTTTTCCCAAACAACAACAATATGATGAAACAAAACAATAAAGAAAATTATAAAAAGACTACCTTGATACACATTGGCAGTTTAATACGGAGTTTCTCCAAACGATTTACCGAGGAAGCATTCTGGATTTCTTGTGTAACCCTTCTTGGCAGAATGATTCGTGCTGCGTTTGGAAGCCATGAGTTGATGAAGGAAATTGCTACTAATTCATAGAGACAACGAAGTGAAAACTTAGAAACCAGAGCAACATAGATATAGATTAAGAAGAAGCTTCATTGATGTTTGTACGGGTAAATAAAACGATGTGAAAGAATAATTAGAGTCCAGAAAGAAACGCAATGCTTTAAGAACTAAAATTTATTATTAGAATTTAATTAGCTTTAAATTTCAAATAAGAAATTCTATTAAAAAAGATATGGAAATCACATTTATAAATTATATAAAAAATCAATTATCATTACTATAAATAACTGATAATAAAATGTTCAAAAGAAAAACTAATAATAAAAAAATAAGAATAAAAACATTTTAATATATATTTAAAATTTTGGAAAATAAATAAAAAAGGAGGGCATAATTACAATAAGGAGTGGTATAAATACAATTAGTTTCACAGTAAGGTATTAAAAACAAATCACTAGACAAAAGAAGGCATATCCTCTAATTATCTATAACTAGCTAATCCACCCATGAAACGCACAGGAAACACATATACATCTCTAAAGCAAATAAATAATTAAACGATAAAAAATAAAAATGATTCACGTTCATCAACTAGATCACTCGAATTGAAAATTAACTAAAAGAAAAATATATGCAACTGCTTCCAAAATTGATATTCGGAAGAGTTAATTGATCAATTGCTGGCAAATATATGTGTGCAATATTTATATATATCTCTTGCATACTTACTCGATTAGGCGGCTTAAAGGATACTTTGATTATTCAAATATAAAAGGAAAGAGATAATTATGAATTTGATTGTTGCCTTTACCCAGTTAAACGCAATGAAAGAGATAATTAAGAATTTGACTGATACACTTATTTGGTTAATCGAAATCTAAAGCATCTCTAAAGGCAAAAAGTCCCGCATCAACAACTAGAAAATGGTTAAAAATTACTATGCAAAATTAAAATATGTAACAAACAAAATTCTGAAAATTTAACCCAAAAAAAAAATTAAGGTGAACAGATAAATAGATTATTAAAAATTACTATGCAAAATTAAAAATTAACCCACCATTTAATTAGTATTATAAATATATATATTATTATAGAGTGAACGAAAATAAAAACAGAAAATAAATGAGATATCAGCGACATCAGCATGACATCACATTCTTAATTCCCTTAGGATGCTAGTTTTAGACAGGAAAAAATTAACCTACCACTTAGTTAGTATTGTAAATATATAGATTATTATTAGGGTGAATGAAAATAAAAACAGAAAAATAAATGAGACATTAACAATATCAGTATGACATCAGATTCTTAATTCCCTTAGCATGCCAGTTTTAGACGGGAAAAAATTAATTCACTACTTAGTTAGTATTATAAATACAAATATATAGATTAGGGTTATCTATAATTATTCATCATGTTTTTTATTTAAAAGTTGTCACACCATCAAAGATAGTAACAAAACTTAAATGAGAAAAATCTAGTTTATGTGTTAAGTTCGTCCCACGATAACTTTTGATTTAATGGTCCCTTTTGAACATTGTAAATTCGAGGACGAACTAGAATATGAGGACTTCTTAAAGGGTCAAAGAGCACTTGATTCCGACCTTGTTCGGTATCTAGAAATTTTGCATGAAAGAGACTCGACAAAACTTCTTGTGCTTGGACAATTTTCCATGAGAAGTGCCTAATCTTGATGAATCAAAAGTTTTCTCAATACTTTGCAGGAGCATTCCACCTCATGCTTCTTATCAAAGACACTACAATGCATGCATTTTATTAGTTGGAGACCCATTATCATTTCTCATGCATAAGCTAAGCCAAAAACCTACGAAAATTCTTGAAACCAATGGGCCTTGTCTTCTTCGTTTGGAAATTGGATTGTTTCAATTTTAAAGACTAAATTCCATGCTTCTGCCTCATGCTTCAACAAGACGACACAATAAATTTAACAAAGACACCTCCTACTTGCTTATATGAATCACCCATTTCCTTGACATAAACAAAGACAAAAAAAAAAATCGTGAAAATGTCTTGCATTCATTGCATTCTCTCCTTACGGCTTAGGCATGAGTTTTTTCTAGTGAATACCAAAAGAAAACAAGAAAAAACACAACCTTTCCCCTCATGTTTTTGGCTCGTACACAAGATCAAGCAAGAACCACAATCTTGATTTATTTCTGAAGGTAAGATGTTGTCTTCTCCATTACTTTGCTCTGCCATAAGTAAGGTTTTAGTTGAATGAAGGATTATATTGTACAAGGAAATGAAATTAAGAGATTGTCTTTTTCATGTTCTTAGTTAGAAAATCAACAATTTCTTCTATTTGCTTTCATCTCTAATGAAGAATAAGCTAGCATCTCAATTTGTTGAACTAAAAAACATGAGTTTTGCTTCTTCTTATGAACTCCTACAGGGTCGGGAAATAAATAAAGATTGCCTTTATACTAAATAGCATTACTCTTTTCCATATAAACAATGAGATTATCATTCATTCGATTGCGCAACTGATCCTTCACAATACCCTTGGCAGAAAATACTCTCTAAAGAGATAAATATACTATTTAGTAGTTACTATAAGTCTTAAAAATCAACTACAACCAATAAACAAAGTTAAAAAAAAATCAAAATAAAAATCAAATGATTTAACAAAGAATCAAAGAATAAGACTTCTAATTTCACTTTCTAACTTAGTGTAGTATAGATAAAAATCACAAACCCAACATAAATATATAATATTTATTCTATTACTCTACTGCCAACGTTCATTGAAGATATTATTGGTATATTAAAAAAAAGGGAAAAAGAAGCATTACCTATAATCGTTTAAGAGTCTAAAAGTCTAAAAACTACCGCTGCAACAAGTGAAATTTCATGGTATGGATCAACAAATTCACATAGACATATACACTTGGAGATGGATATTGGAGATGGATATGAAATTCAAAATTGTTGATTGATTTTTTTGTTTTTTCTTGAGACTTTTTTGTTACCATTTTCAAAATGTATTTGTTACTATTTTTTTAGATGGTAACATTTTTGTTTTTCGAATGGTAACATTTTGTTACTATGTTGTGGCGGTGATTGCCGGCGGTCTGGAGTTAAGAGCGGTGGTGGCAGTTAAAAAATTACTACTTTAATTATTATTTATTAAAAATAATAATTAATAATAATATTAGGTATGTCAAAGAGGGGCTTTTGGGCTTTTTTGATCCCAAGTCTAAAACGCCCGAGCCAAAGTCCGGCGTGGCTCAAGAAATTGAGGCTTGACCCGAGCTTTAACTCGACCCTTTTCCGAGTAGAGTCGGGCCGGCCTTTTTTTTTTTTTTACAAACATGATTTTGTCACAGGAAAGATAACATTAGGATAGGATAACTAATCCACCATCTCATTATTTTTGCATGAAATTACAAGACAAGTAATTAAATTATTACAAAGATAACCCTACTCTTTTTTTTTGAGCTTGGAACCAGCTACATTCATTGTAGGCGGAGTTAAAATTATACATGAATGAAACATTTCATGTAAAATTTTTTTTTAAAAAAATTAAGTAAAATTTGTAAAATTAAAAGTAAAGAGGTTTGAAGCTTACAGAATTAAGATGCCCATCCAATATGTTGTTGCCCTAAATCCTCTGCTAGTATACCATCCATTTTATCTTGCATACATTATGCTCCACATTCCCAATCTTTTAGACATGTTAGAACCTCTAATATATCATCTTTAAGTCTTGATCGGTTGTCAGTTAATATCCTACTACCTAAACTAAATGCAGATTCAAATGCTACTGTCGACTCGGGAAGAGTTAGTGGGTCACGTGTAATTTTTGATATAATTGGATATTGCCTTGCATTACACATCTACCATTTTAGAATATCAAAAGTCTCTAGTTCTTGTGGTAAAAAAACACTATGAACATTTACTTGGAAATATGAAAATAACTCGGCTAGAATATTGCTATTTGTATTAGCAACACTTATTGTGCCATGCCCATATGAGCTATAATTAGTTGAAGGAATATCTATATCTAAAAACTCCCACGTTTCATTTAAAGGTTCACCACTATGAGAAGTTTGACTTTGAGAAGAATTTTGACTTTGAGAAGTATGACTTTGACCTTCCATTGCAGCATAATGCATATACATTTCTAATAAATAATCTTCTATCCGTGGAGGAGAAAATTCCAAATTCAAGTGCTGTTTAATTCCTTTTGCAAGAGAGTTAGTACTTTTTAAATTAAATCGAGGATCCATTATAGAAGATAAAATAAATATTAAGGGAAACTCCTCCCAATGTTTTTTATACTTATCCTCCATTAAATATATTACATCAACAAAAATTGGTAGATCTATATACCTTTTAAATATTTTTGCAATTTTGAAAATATATTGTAAAACAAGTGGAGTTGTAGGTGGTAAGCACCGCTATACTCATCTATAACCACATAAAAAGGTTCTAAAATTTTCATAATAGAAAATGCCATAGCCCATTCCCAATCCTTCAAATTTTTTTAGGTCCAAATATTTGTCAACCATTATAATATTCTGAAATAACTTTTTCATATTTATAACATAAATGTAAAATAAGATGCGTAGAGTTCCATCTATGAGGTACATCAGAGGCCAACAATTTCGCTTGTAAGGCGTTCTCTATACACATACTAGTAAATGCTTGTCTTCAGGCGGGTGACACATTAATAAAATTTATAGCTAGTCTAATGTTTGCCAATTCATTTTTTATGTATTCTAACCCATTTTGAACAATCAAGTTAAGAATGTGACAAACACAATGCATGTGGAAAAAAACACCTCCAAATACAGGACGAATATCCTCAACAAATTTTTCAATAACTTGTTTATTGACACTAGCATTGTCAAATGCAAAATTTCTAACCATGTCTTGCATACCGTATTCATCTATAATGCTTTTCAAAACTCGGTAAATATTAGTTGCATTATGAGGATATTCAACAACTCTAAATGCGATAATCTTTTTATGCATAATCTACATATTAACAATGTAATGGGCAATAGCTGCAATATAACTTTTTTGTTATTACCAGTCCATAAATTAGGTGTAAATGATATGACACTATTAAAACTTTTTAAGGCTTCTATGGCATCAAATTTTCCTATTATATAAATTTGTAGCATCTGCACAAAGTGTATTTCTAGAATAACGCTTATACTTGAGTTGGAGATATTGTTGCACAAGTTTAGTGAAAGTGTGGAGAGTCTACTATACAAAGTGACATTTCTCCTGCAGCTACATATAAAGCCAGTCCCTCTCGAAATCTTTCTTGAGAATGGACCCAATTGGAAAGAATTGAACTAGAGCCATCAAATAAAATTGGCTTTATCTTGGGTTCACGCGTTCAATCGGCCTCATTTTGCATAACCTTTGGATGCGTCTAAGCAAATAAGTTGTGCTTGATCCGGGTTTCCAATTAAGCTCTTTATTACAAAATTTGCAACATGCTTTTCAAATATTTACTCCATCTTGAGTACAAATTTTTTTCTTTGTAAAGTGTTACTATGCATCAGATGACTCCTTTCTTGTTTGTTTGCCTTCTCTTGCTCCTTCTTCATGAGTAGTATCCAAGTTGATTGGAAGATTTTCAGTAACATTTTGGGTAAATTGAGTGCTTGAATTACCCAAAAGTTTATCAATTTGGTTGGTACACTCAATTTGTAACACATACAATACAAATATTTATAGGGAAAAAAGTTGGAAATATGGAACTAGAAAAAAGAATTTAGATTCTAGTACTGACAAATTGATAAACTGATCTCGTGATTGGAATATAAGAGCAAATAATATGTTGATTTTGTTGTGTAAAATGTTTGTCTAAAATTTTAGAATTTATAGACAAAAATTTAACCTTTTTTTCTTATCGTTTTGTTGTGTAAAATTTGAACGTTCTAATATTCAGAACATTCAAATTGAAAGCTTGACCAATCTTTGCGTGTATACATTTTCCAGGAATCTCAGAACTCAACTACATTTCCATTTTCCTAGCTACCCTACCCTAACAGACTAATACTATTTGATTTGATATGAATGACAATTTCAATATTTCCCATGTACAAGTACAAAAAATGTTTCTTTTCTCTTGGTTAAAGTATGTCCTATCCCATCACTTATCAATGTTTGGCTTGGCTAACAATGAATGCTTTACTTTTCCTTGATTGAATGACAATCTCAATAGTTTATATTTCCCATGTAAAAGCACAAGAAATGTTTCTTCCTTTTTCTTTAGTCAAAATACGTCCTATCATATTCATCCCTGATCAATTCTTGGCTGACTTTTCCGTGGACAATCAAACTTTTCCTTGATTAATTGTTTTTTTTTTTTTAAATTCAGACACGGGCCTTGAAGGCCTGTGTAAATGGGCTAGCCCGTTTTGGCCTGACGAGCCGCACGGCCCTGTCTGGCCCGGCCCAGTCCCAGCTTGCTCATGAATTTGCAATTCGACTCGGGCCCGGGCTCGTCTTAAACGAGCCACTAGCCAAGTCGGCTCATTATGCATCCCTAAATAAAATGAATAAAGAATTGAATTTTAGTTAAAATTGGTTTAGGGTAGTTTTACAATATAAAATGACATTTTTATAATTACTTTTCAAGTAAAGGGTATTTTTCAAAACCCTATTACAAAAGGTGGTTTTTATGTAAATAACTTATTATTCTAATTTGGACAATTTTTTTTCTTTTCTTTTTTTTTTTTAGAGATTTGGGCTTAAGACAATGTGGACCCAATCTAAAGGAGTCTAAAAATTCAGTGATGGCATCTGCCCTCACTGCGCCTTAATGGCCTCGCCCCTGCCCCCACATTTCCTAGAAAAGTGTTTGCACTTCCAAGTAAAATGTTCGCACTTCTTGAAGTAGTGCAAACACTTTTATAACTGAATATGAAAAGCTTTTAATTTTTTCGATGTTTGTGATTATGACAGGATTATACGATTATTCTTCAGTAACAATAAGTAACCTCTACACTCTTCTTATGTGCTCCAAGGTGAATTTTCGGTGTTTTGCTTATAAATCTTGAAAGTTTAAAGTTAAGTTCCTTTGTACATAAGAAGTGACTACAAATTTGGTAAATGTTATATGTTTTGAATTCAAGTTTTGCACATGCTACAACTTACATGCTTTGAATAGAAGTTGTGCATATAAGTCTCGATTACAAGTATACATTTCGGCCTAGCCATGAGGCGAGTAAGGCCTTTACCTCAGGCTCATTAGTTATATAGGCCTATATTTGTTTGTTATACCTAAAAGCCCAAAAGGGAAAAGATTTTTTAATATTTTTCTTTTTTTGGTGTTAATTGGACAAATACTAAATGTTTTTTACACTATTTTTAAAATTACAATACATTAAGCTTCTTTTAAAAAAAAATAGGTGTAGTATTGTAGTGCTAACTATTAGTCACATTCGAGTCACACATGAGTCACAATGTGACTCGTCAGAGTCACAACTCTAACGAAACACTGAGTCACAACAACCACAACTCGCTGGAACACCAAGTCACAATAATATTACAACTACAACACGCGCGGAAGAACTGAGTCACAACATTGTTCTGGTCACAACGAAGCCGCAAACATAACTTGCTGGAACAGCGAGTCACTACAACCGCGACTCGCCGGAACAAGTGACTCACAACAATATTCTGGTCACAGCAACACCACAAACAGAAGTGGTCGAAATAGTGACTCATAGCAATAACCACAACTCACTGGAACAATTGAGTTACAGCAACCACAACTCGCTGGAACAAGTCAAAAAAATAATAACCACAACCTGCCGGAAATTCAACATAAAAATTGAAATTAATACTAGAAAAACAAATCGAAACTGAAATCAATACAAAATGCAAGAACTTTAAAAAAGCAAGTATCACAAACAATTTTCAGATCGCCACAAACATTAAAAACAATTTTTAGATCAGAAGCCAATGCTACCAAACATCACAAAAAATTTCAAATCAAAACCTTAAACACCAGTTTGTGCTACTTATTTTCTAGATCCACGGCAAAGAGTGAGAGTTATATTGGATCGTCGCCTATTTCTTCACAATGACACATGACTGTTGGTGGTGAGTATTGGAAGTACCGGGGGAGGATAGAGAGAGGTAGAATTGAAAGGCAAAAAATCGACCAGTGGTGTATCGATGGCAGGGGCCATGGATAGACGTCCCAAATGTAGCAATGATGGTCGAGGTGGTGCTTGGTGGTGGTAAAGAGAGAGATAATGAGAGATGAGACATAGAGAAAACGATCGATCTATGTGGATGGGTAGGTGGATAGGCTTGGATACCTGATTTTCGCAAACTTCCAAATTGGTAGATGATTTTTCAAATTTACCTTATTCGCCTAATTATACCTTTTTTTTTAAGAATACAGGGCCCCGAAAGAAGTAACAAAAGAGCCCAAAACATATGAAAGAGGCCAAAGATAATGGGCCCTCATGATCAAATCAAATTAAAAAAAATTAAAACATGAAACTAAAAATTATCAAATAAATGTGTGACAGATTGTATGTGAAACTTAACTTCAACGCCAACATGTCGTTGCTTTTGTCTGGCAATGACAAGTACGTGTCTATCCTAGTTTCGACCGGCGTCCCTTCTCTACTAAGCTTTCATTCCCCCTAAACCTAAATCTTAAATTCCTAATTCCTTAATCCTAGTTGGGAATCCTATTCCAAATTCATAATCATTCCATTATATATAATCTACTTTGCTCTCAATTGTAATTTTCATCTTTCTTATATTTTTCTCTTAAAGGAAGGTTGAAGCCTTGAAGGTTCTAAAGGTTCATATCTAGTATTATATGTACATGGAGATTTGGCGGTTGGGACGCTGATTGTTATCTACTGAGAGCGTTTCCAACCATCCCTAAATTTGGATTTTAAACCATCCAACCATTTTCTAAACCCTCTCCCAAATATGGGAAGGTAAATAGTATCCCTCCATCCCCCACATATGGAAAGGTGAATGTATCCCTCCAAATAAGGAGGGATACTTCCCTCATATTTGGTGGTTTATAATTACAAAAATGTCACTACTTTACTTACAAAAGTGCCACTACTTTAATTATGACAACTCCATTCGTGAATTAATTTTAGTTTTAACTATTATTAATTGTTCCAATTTTGAGTTCCAAATTTTTTGTGTTTTTATTAATGCTATTAAATTTTTTTTGTGATTCAAATATTATATATATTTTCAATTTTTATTAAATATCATTATTGTAATTTAAAGCTTAGAACAAGTAAAATTTTATTTCAAGTGGGTACGATACAAACACGATAAACTTAACAAATAACATGTTAAGTTTGTTATTAACCATAACAAGCCAAATAATTTAAGTGTCTCGAGGCACGTAAGCAAGCCAATATTACAAACAGCAAGCCACATAAGTTTACAGAAAACTTAAAAAACATATTGGGAAATTGATACTACTTGACAAGTAAAGACCACAAATTTCAATAATATGGCAAATGACTTGATGATCTTCCAAGATCTCTAAAAAATTGACTAAAGGATCTTGAACTATTCTGAGACATTTCATCTTGACGCTCGCGTCTTTTTTGAATAATTCTAATATGTTCCTATTCCAAGAATTGACGTACATGGGGGGTTTGTTATTGTATTCAAATTAGTGAATAAAATCTTGTTCTCCTCTTGTTCCTATACGAAATTGAGTTTTCTCGATTATAAATCATGTAATTTTTGCCTATTTGCACTGTCTTGCTGCAGTTATTATCCAAAATTGTGGTTTTCTTCTTGAATCACTTCAATAATCTTTGACGTGTTGTCCTTATTTTTCCTCTTAAATTTAGAGTTTTTACTTCCAGTCGAATGCTTAGCTGAAGGGCTCCCATAGTTGTCATCATCAAGACTCAAATTGAAAGGCGGTATTTCCTACTGTGTAGGTAAGGACATCTAGTCATCCTGACCGGAAGATTCAGGCTCAGTGGAACTATACATGCCTATTTGACGTTGGACAAATCTCCTTACTCGGTTTTCATTATTGGTAAATTTCTTCATATCTTTTATTAAAGGCTAGACATGATTGAAGTTCCAACAATTTGCAAATTTTGGCTCTTGAAACTCCACTATTGCTTTCACAATTCGATACTGCGATAAAGGCTCAATTATGTGTTAGATTAAGTTCAACTGTGTACAGTAAAATAGTAGCACTAGACTTTAACACTTACAATGTCATGCTCAGAAACACCACTTGGATGAGTGTCCTCAACTTGGCGAATACAAGCCTCCATTTTGCTGAATGCAAATTTAATCGTTTGCATTTGCTTATCAAGTGATTTCATAGTATGTTGATGCATGATGGACGGTGGAAGTTTACTATTGTACTCATTTGCAACTCGATTACAGAGTATGTTCTTTGATTGGTTTATGCCAACAATTGGATTTTGAGTAATATCCAACCAAACGTAAATAAGATGCATGTCCTCTTCATGTTAGTAATTTGGACCACGAGCGCCAGACGCATTGTTAATTTCACTTGACAAGTAATATTGTAAGATTTATTGATCAGGGTGTATATTTTTTGTAATATTCAACCATTTATAGATGGAAGGGAATGTAAATGAGCTTAAACGTATTTGATTTTTCAAAGCTTTGTATGAATAGTCATTTCAACTGAAAAAGTGATTTTATTTGTCCTATAATCTATAGAGAATTGATTCCCTCTCCAAAAAAAAAAAAAAACGATTTCCTCTACAAAATTTGATTTTCCCTTTGCAAAGTTTGATTTTCCTTCTACAAAGTTTGATTCTCTGCAAAATTTAATTTTCACTATAGCAAAGTTTGAATTTCCTTTGTCTACTTTTGCAACTAAGAAAATGTTACTTTAACAAATTTTAATTCACACAACACCTGCTACAAATTAGTATCACCTACCTGTCATGTGCCAAATACCACACACTCGTATCAACTACCTATAATGTGCCACATATCACAAACTTATCTTCCTCAATTTAAGAATGGCTTATCCCTCCATATTACTACAATGCCTACTTTTAGCACATGAGAAAAATGAACTTTAACTTTGAAGATTCTTCTTCTATATACCCTAATAATGAAAATGAATGAACCACAGATTTACAATTCGGTGATGGAAATGATTGATGTAGAAACGGAAGTGATTGCTCATATGCAAAGCAATAACAATCTTCTTCTGGTGCATTATGTTAACGAATAGTGTAATGTCATGCCAAAGCATGGAGACTCAGTCCCAGGGCACATTGTTATCAACCGTGAGCGAGAAGCTACAGATCGTAACTTATTCAAAGACTATTTTGCTGAATTTCTGTGATTTAACGAGGAGATGTTTCGATATCGGTTTTATATGTCCCAAGTTTATTTATGTGAATAGTTCAGGCCGTGCAAGTTTACGAAAATTGCTTTACACAAAAGAAAATACAATAGGTAAGTTAGGCTTATCTCCCCTTCAAAAAATAACTGCTGTATTTCGAATACTAGCTTATGGCGTAACTGCAGATGCGACTAATGAATACATTAAGATTAGAGAATCTACTGCAATTGAGAGTCTAAAGCGATTTTGTCGATCTGTTATAGAGATCTTTAGTCCCGAGTACCTTAGATTACCAAACTCTAACGATATTGCTAGATTACTCTATATCGGTAAACAAATGGGTTTTCCTAGAATGTTAGATAGCTTAGATTATATACACTGGAAGTGGAAAAATTGTCTAACTGCTTGGGCAGGACAGTATGCGGGTTGTAGCAGAAACCCGACTATTCTCTTAGAGGCAGTAGCTGACTATGATATATGGATATGGCATGTTCACTTTAGGTTACCCAGATCAAATAATGATATTAATGTGTTGGAAATGTCTCATTTTTTTCCGATCTTGCTCAGGGCAAAACGCCTCCAACTCATTATGCCATTCAAGGAAAAGAATATGACACATGTTATTACTTAACTGACGATATATACTCAAAGTAGTCGACTATTGTGGAAACAATTTACAATCCCCGTGGTCTAAAAAAAAACTATTTGTCACTAAACAAGAAAGTTGTAGGAAAGATACAGAACGTGCCTTTAGAGTTTTGCAATCAAGGTTTGCATTTGTAGTAGGACTTGTACGCTTTTAGGACAAACTCGTATTAAAAAATATAATGACAACGTGCATTATTTTGTGTAACGTGATTGTCGAGGATGAGTGTGATCTTGATGCCCCAATCCAGGAGTGTAGGAAAGCTCCAAAACTGGAGACTGAGATGGCACATGATGAAAAAGTTTGGTTCCAAAGGTTTCTTGAGCGTCATCAGCAATATAGTTATTGTGAAAATTAAGTTTGTGTATGTTAACGAGTTGGCTTGAGTATTTGTTGTTATTAATGTATCATTGTTAATGTTAATCGATTCTCGTATTTTTTTTTCAAAATGAGTTATTTAATAATTTAGATTTTCTTTTATTCCTAATGATATTCTTTATTTAACTCCTTTCGTGATATAAATTATTTAACCTTAACTATTATAATTATTATAAATTAAGTATGGTTTTAATTAAATAAAAATATTATTCTTATTTTTATTCAATTAAAAGAAATAAAATAAAAAAATGGGTTCCCTTAAATATAGGAGAAACCCTTGGAGATGCTCTGAGAAAGCCAAAGAGAGAAATCAAGCCGACATTGTGATTTGTGAGTTGTGAGATTGGGTTAATTTTGATTTTTCTTTAGTTTTTTCAAGTTAATTTTACTCTTAAGTCTCTGATTATTTGATTAAATATGGATTGAATTGAATTGAATTCAATTTTTATCTTTTCCCTTGAGATAGTTTCTAGCTGAATTTCTAGTTTTACCGTATTAATAATATATTGAACTCGCAATCTGCCTCTCTAATGTATCATGAATGCATTATGCATCAATTTGTTAATTAGCTATAGTGCTTGATTCTCGTTGTATTGGGTAGTTAGTGTAATTATGTTTATGTGCCTTTATCATTTATGATTTAGAAATTAAATTTGTATTTGTAGGAAAATGTGTTTAGTAATATGAATTGTACATGTATGGCATTTTTTGATTTGCAATTGGTCGGAAGAAAGTCAAGCTTCAGAAGCATCCTCATCTTCTAGTTCGGTTCATCGGCTGCATACATTGTGGAGGTGTGTATGTGTTTTCTTTTGCTTGTTTTGCATTTTGATTTGCGAAATGAGAATTCTAAATTATGAATTTGGTTAGAGTTTGCTATTCAGGGCATCCCCAACCCTTATACTTTATTTTACATAATCGGTACTCTAAAATATAATACAGCAACCTCTATTTTAAAAAATTTCTTCAGCCCACATACTCTATACATTATCTATAACTAATTTTTTCTATTTTTTTAATTTCCAACCATTAATATATTATTAAAAACACATTAAAAAACGAAGGTTAATAATCCAAACACACGTGAAATGTTAAAAAAAAAAGAAAATATGTGAAGAAATGAAGAAACACGTTAAATGTTAAAAAAAAAGAAACTATGTTAAGAAATGAAGAAACACGTCAAATGTTAAAAAAATAAAAGTACAAAAATAAAGTTTCAATGGCATTTCCGTAAATAAACAGAAATGCCAAAAAGATAGCATTCGCTACAGTAGTGCACCAAATATGGCACACCACTGTAGGCACGGTTGGGTGGAGTTTTGTGCTCCAAAATGGAGTTTTACTCCGTTTTGGAGCACGGGTTGGGGATGTCTTTGTGGGACAATTCTTGGTTTTTGAATATATTTTGAAATTAAAAGGAATGTACAATATAATATATCTATAGGAGAATGAAAATTGGTGTTATGGCATTATGGAATAAGCCATGGCATTATGGAATAAGGCATTAGGATTTAGGTATTAGGAATTAAAGAAGTTTCTCAAAGCTCAAATTGATCAAAATATATATCTGGTCAAGCATGTCACAAGAAAGACTAAATGGCTCGGCAATATTGTCTATTGAGAAAGAAATGGTTGAAAATTTAGATTGTGAACATTTAATTAGCATATTTGCCTAAAAAATGCAAGATGCTCGGTATTTAACATGTTAGTACATTGTAATGTATTTTGGTGATAATATAGTAATATTTTGTAACGCATTTTTGTGATTAGAATATGTTTTGTTTTTGGTTTCTTTTTATATTTAATATTCAATATAATATTGTGCTTTTCATTTTATATATATTTTATTTAGTGATAAAACGAAATAATTTATTGTTACATCGGGGGCCTATCTTAGGAAGCTCGCCTCATACCTTAGAAATGATAGAGTTGGCCCTATGCATATGTTACAAGTTTATGTTTTGGTTACGAAGTTATGTATATGCTGCAAGTGATAAATAAACTCTTTTGCATAAGTAATTTTGTTCCTCGACTTTACCCCACTTTTGTTCTGTTATCATACCGGGACTATTCTAATGATTCTAATGGGGAGTATAATGGTATGTGTTTTGCGTATTGCCTATAGCTCTACTAAAGGTCAGATAAGGCTAATCAAGGATTACACCTTTCTATTAGCAACTTATCGGGACGAGCCTAATGATTTTGAGTTGGGAGATAGAAAAGATAGATGCTTGGTAATGCCGAAAGCCCTACTAGGGGTAAAGTAGGGCTAATGATGGATTACCCTATGATATGACATGGCCAATTATTGTGAATTGTAATTGTTGAGCGCTCGGGGTAAAGTTCTTGGAATGTAATTCTGCCAACTATGTCATGTGTATCTGTTATGATTTAAAGGAAAAGCTGCATGTGTATATATAACTTACTGAGCTTTATACTCATGCTTTCCATGTTTTTCAAACTTGCAAACGAGTGGAATTACACTGTAACCACAGACTCACAATTGGAGACAATGGTCAATGAAGTACGATATTTTACATCAAAAGAAATGTGTATATGAGTTATAGCTTATAATGCACAAGAAAATTGATATTGGTTTCCCTTATGTAAAACGTTTGATTTTAAGAGAACCATCAAAATGATTTGTGTAAAGTGGTACAGTTTTCTCTAAAATAAAATATACTTACATTCAAACTATATTGTATTTAGAAATTTGAGATTTCATTTTCTTAGATAAGAGGTGCCTAAATTTGTTTTAATTGAAAGGTGGAAAATTTTTTCTCACAGAGAAGCGTAAGAACTTTTTGTAAAAGTGCAAACATATTTTGAAAAGAAAAACTTACTGATGAGAAAGTATTAATTTGCAGTTCTCAAAATAGTGTTTACACTTTTCATGCATAATTGCAGCAGTTTTATTATGTCCAAGTCTTATCATTACTTTTGTATTTTCTATTGTTTTAAATGTAAATTGGGGTTTTTTAAGTAAATATATGTGGTCAAATTTTGTGAGTCGTAACACCCACTTCTCTTGCATAAAACACTGCATGAACTTATAATCAAAAGGCTTGTGCAAACATGCCTTGTCTGAAGGTCCGTTACAGCCTTATTTCGAGTCAAGATCCTTTGATGTGTCCATCGTTGTCTTAAACCGGTTTAGGATATGACAAGGACTTACCAATCTATCTATATATAATAAGAATAATTTCCTGAAATGCAGTAGGTGACTCTTGCGGTACTTTTTAATTATTCTCTCTCTCTCTCTCTCTCTCTCTCTCTCTCTCTCTCTATGGGATTTACTTATTCTATTTAATTTCCCCTTCACTTTGTTTTCAAAAATTGAGAACTTTCCTTCTAGATCAACAATCCTTTATTAGCTTATTCAAAAATTGTGAACCTTTATTTTGGATCAACAATTCTTTCCTAACTTATCCACAAAATGTGAAAGCATGGGCCATTTTTTTTGTCTTTGCGTTGGTAATTAATTGGTATAGGATTCTTTGAATTATTTTCTATACATCTCCAAAGTTACATTAACGATTTGCTCTTTTTTTTTTTAAATAAAACCAGTTTAATAATTTTGAGATTTACTAAGGTGATTTTTATCTTAGTCACTTTTTGGATAGACAACCAACAAAAAATAAACAATATAGAATTTTTATTTAATCATTTGTGAGAGTACGTCATCATAGCATCATTTGCTCTAAATCACCTTTTAGTTTATTATTAAGATGATGTTTATAATGGATGATAAATAAATACCTAATTTCGAGCTTATATTATAATTTACAACTAATATGCCATCTAGATTTTTTATACTGTTACGTTATCATAATGTAATTAAGAAAACAATGAGATATAGGATCTTATGTGATGGTATATATAGGATCTTAGTATTTTTTTTTAAATAACAAGATCCTCTACCATCACAACTTAATAATAATTAGCGGGTTAGGAGTAAGAGCATTTTATTTATTTACTTTTTTTGTGTAAGCTAAATAGGAGTCTTATTATGTCCGACCCATTAGCTTATTTTGGAACCTTTTACATTATTGTTAAATATACTAATTCCATTTAAAATTTTAGTTTTTAACATAAATAAACTCTCTTTTAGAATTGATTTTCATTATTTGTAATCAGTCCATTTAAATATGCATACTTTGTGTAGGTTCGTGTGATTACAATAAGTTTTGTAATATTCATGAAAAGCTGATTTTTGGAGCTAACAGAGTGGTTTACTACTTTTTCTAATTTACGTGAATGAGTTACTTATTTGTCTTCTGTTAATTCTATTTATAGATTAGAGGGAGATTTTTTTTTTAATTTTCAATTTCTCATATATATTTCATAAGTAAAGTCAAATACTCATAATAATATTACTAAATTGTTTATGTTAATAATTTAAAAAAATGTTTGTACTAATCCTTATTATTGTTTATTATTTCTATTTTTTATTATGCAACGCACGCGTGAGTATTCTAATATCAGCAAATAATCAATGTCGGACCATAATATACAACTGCTGGGTCTCAACGTTCTGTATATACATACCTCGTCGTTGGGCCCCAACACTATCAAGTATATATACCCAGACAACAAATATTATGCGATGTAACTGCAAAGATCACACCCCATCCTCTGTGGTGTGTTATGTCAATCGTCATACCCCATGTATATTCTCATTTCTATCATCGTACTCAAATATGTGCATATGACATGCAACATCATATGTTTAACATATATATGTCTCAATAGTGTCAAATATGTTATGCCCAACTTTCAATTCTCATAACAAAAATAATGTCATATAAATATTATACGGTACGATGAAAATTTAAATATTACATTGCCACATATGAGCAAATAATAATATTGTTTTAGTATTTCAAGATATTGAACCGTTACTTACCTCCATTGTTAGCTATATAAAAGTATTAGTAGCTTTAGCACTCCAAGATATTGCAGGAACCATCAACGTCTATCCCACTTTTTTAGATTTATTCTAAAATCTATAGATATAATATTTCCTATATTATTTATGTGATAGCCTCAATCTCACATCGCTTGAGAAAAGAAAAGGAGACCAATTCTTAAGTTAAGGGATCTACTCCATATTTGTTATATGATTTATATAAATTATGTTCTTGTAATTTTCACCAACTATATTCGTTACGAAATTATTGGTAATCCGTTACTGATAGGAATAGAAATTCCTCTTAGATATGATTCACTGACCCGGGGATTGCCGGTTACTTCGCTTCGGATATGCCTTGAAACAAGAAGAAATCGCAGAAGCAAAACCCAAGCCTCGAGCGATGAAAGCCAGTGGAAAAAAAATAAAGAAACAGAAATTGAAGGGGAACAAAAAGAAACTGAAGTTCAAACAATAACTATCGGAGATTCGAAAGGGAGAGCTTGAGAGAAACTTAGCCTGTAGGAACAAAAGAACAAAAAGAAAGAAGAAAAAGAAGGATCTAGATAGGGATAATATAGGAAATTGATTAAATGAATGAGGGGCAAAAAGGGATGACACTGCTAAGGAAAGGGGTAAAAAAGGAAGATACTGTTCCATAAAACAGTACCGAGTTCACTCTTTTATAAGAGTAGGATGTATAATATTATTTTATTTTATTTCTTTTTGTTTCGTATTTCACCGACTCACATTTCAATTTACTATTTAGTGTGTCAAACAAAGTCCAAGTAGAGAATTCTTAGAACTCGTGTGAATCTCTAATAAAATACTTTTTAATTATAATAATTCTAAAATTGTTTATTAAAACTTATAATATTTTAAAGTTAACGGGACTTTAAAATTCTCAACCACTAATAGAGGAAACTCGAAATATAATTTAATTCCGTTGAATTTTAACGTACTCTTAAAATTATAAAAATAATATTTTTAAATTTAGAGCGTTACATTTGTATACTTGAACTGACGGACATTTTTGACAAACCTTGTCGACTTGTGGTCTTCCAATCAATACGAAACTTTTGGTTTCAGTTTTGAACTTGATGAGTTTGAAAATATGACTGAAAACAATGTCAGTGATTGAGTTTTACAGAAGTTCAATTGCTAATTACCAAATGTGTTTATGCCTTTACAGTGTTTAACAATTAGACTTGATTTCTTCTTAGCTTGAACCCTTGTACATCTTAAAGCATTATGTTCGGCTATTCTTTAATTTTGATCTTTCTTTGGTTGTAAAGCTTTCTTTGCTTGAGATCTTCGAAATGCTTCAAATTGTTGGCTTTTTCGGAAAGATTGAATGACAAAGATGTTAATAATGAATTCCTCCATTGTTGAAATACTCCAAAATCAATATCTTTCTTATATTGATACAAATAATGAGTCTTCATTGAGATAGTCTCGAATCCTCCATATCCTCCTTTTTCTATTGATCTGTATCATCTCTGGAGTCTTGATAATTGATTTGTGATTTTAAACGCTTTGAACACTATGGTCACAAATGTAAGAAAATTACCAAAATAAAAAGATTTTTTTTCTTTTTTTTTTTTTGAACTCACCAAAAGAAAAAGATAATTTTATTTGTTAGAATCAAAACATTGAGGTTAATTATAGGTCAACCTTACAGATATTGATCGCCGTGATTATGTTGAAATAATTTAATTTGAGAACTTTTTTAGTTTTCTAGTTTGAGTATTACTTCATTACAATAATTATTTTTTGGCGACAATGAATTTTCAATTTTTTTATTTTGATTTGATTTATTTTGATATTTTTCTATCTAGTTTATATTGAATAGTGTTTTGACGTTGAATATTGAGATTATTGTATAATAATAGAATTAGTAATTACTATATAATGTATCGATAACATCTTCTTTCCTACAATTGTCAAAAATCACATTTCCTCATTTCGTTTTGTAACCCGTTTGGTGTCTCATTTTCCTACAACCTAAGTTCCAGAGGGGTTAGCCATGGCTCCAAAGATGAATGAATATTTGAACTGCATCAAGCCAGGGCTACAAAGATGGATGAATACAGGGTCATTCCTAACACCATAGAGGCTCTAAGCGAATTTTGTATTAGTGGACCTCTAAAAATACATAATGCTGAATTTTGAGAGTTCCAAACTTTTCTTTCTTTTTTTTTTTTTAAATGAAATTTGAATTGGCTTGCAATTTTATCTTTTAGGGCCCTAAGAGGTTGTTTAGAAGGTCTACCTCAAACACGCTCCTGCATGAATGTTTGAACTGCATCAAGTGCCTAGGTGCAATCTTCCTTACAGAAGAATAAACCTATAAATATAACACGTGTGTGTTTTTTAACTGTCTTCAGCTTATCTAGCTTGTTTCCTCCTTGTTTTGAATATTCTTCTTTAGGGGGCAAATCAGATGAACAAATATTCAGTAAGTGGATGATGTGTGGATCTTTTTTTCTTTTTATTTTTCTTTTTTTTTTCCGTATGCCGTATGCGCAAAATATTGCATTTTTTTTGGAGAAACAATTGTGGTTGGAACCTTAATAAGAGAACACCATGTTTTGGGATAGAACGAATAAATGCCTAACACTACATTTCGGGTTCAAGAAAATCCCTGCCTCAATTTCTCGCGCAATATTTTAATAAGGCCAAATATATCACGAGTGCACATACCTCATGATATATCACGAATGTGTCTGAGAAGGTACCGCTACCAGGTGTCTAGTAGCCAAATTGGAATGAAAATACTTGTTATTGTTATTTTCTAAAAAATACAATTGGGTCCTTAAGATTTTATTTTATGTAAAAAATCAAAAACCTAATTTTGTTAAATAGGCTACCAAAGTATCTTAGGACAATTATAATTAAGGAGGTAAAATTATATATTATTATTTTATTTATTGTAAAGATTAAAAAAAGAAAAGGTTAATGATAAAGAAGCTATGAAGACTTGACACAAGAGTTCTTCAAGCTTTGGGAGGAGAACCCTCATATCCCTGGGAATTTATTATTATGGAAGAAATTCTTGCAAAGCATGTGCCATCTGGAAACTTTTCAATTGAATGCTAGGAGAAATTCTGGTCGGTTATAGTTAAAAGTTGGAAACACGGACAAGAATCAAGACCAGCTACAGTTAGATGGACTGGTGGAAGGAGCATTAGTTGGCCCTGATTCTTTCTTGTTTTGATTTTAGTCTTGGTGGAGCATCGTCACTGATTTAGTTCCTTTCTTCTTGGCTTCTTGATTTGGTTTCTTTGGGACTTTGTTGATCCAACACTACTTGAAAATGTACGATTGGCAACGGAAATTTATGTTGCTAAATGGGTCAATCTGTGGCTAATGACTGTTAGTAACGGAAACGTTCTGATGCTAAATCACTTTTTAATTCCATGGTGACTAGTTTAGCCATAGATTTAGTTTTCTGTTACCAAATTAGTAACAGAGAAAGTCGTTACTAAATTACCAACGGATAAAAGCGTTACTAATTAACAACAAACTTTTGTTGCTAATTCCGTCTCTAATCGTAGACTAGAATTTTGAAAGAAAATAATTCCCCTATTGCTTCTGTGAGGATTCGAACTCTAGTCTTGGAAGTTGGCGAGTAAAGTCTCAACCACTAGGCTACTATATATTTTAGTTAATATGTTGCCCTATAATTAATATAAAATATGTTCTCATAATTTTCACAAACTATATTCGTTATGAAATTATTGGTAATCCATTAGTGATAAGAACAGAAATTCCTCTTAGATATGATTCACTGACCCCGGGACTGCTGGCTCCTTAGCTTCGGATATGTCTTGAAACAAGAAGAAATCACAGAAGCAAAACCCAAGCCTTGAGCGACGAAAGCCAGTGGAAAAAAAAAAAGAGAGAGAGAAACAGAAATTGAAGGGGAGCAAAAAGAAACTGAAGTTCATATAATAACTATTGGATCGAGATTCGAAAGGGAGAGATTGAGAGAAACTTAGCCTGTAGGAACAAAGGAACAAAAAGAAAGAAGAAAAAGAAGGATCTGGATAGGGATAATATAGGAAATTGATGAAACGAATGTAGGCCAAAAGGGATGACACTGCTAAAGAAAAGGGGTAAAATAGGAAGGTACTATTCCAGAAAACAGTACCGAGTTCACTCTTTTATAAGAGTGGGATATATATAATATTATTTTATTTTATTTCTTTTTCTTTTGTATTTTACCCAATCACATTTCAATTTACTATTTAGTGTGCCAAACAAAGTCCAAGTAAAGAATTCTTAATACTCGCGTGAATCTCTAATAACATACTTTTTAATTATAATAATTCTAAAATTGTTTATTAAAACTTATAATATTTTAAAGTTAACGAGACTTTAAAATTCTCAACCACTAATAGAGGAAACTCGAGATATAATTTAAATTCTGTTGAATTTTAACGTACTCTTAAAATTATAAAAATAATATTTTTAAATTTAGAGCGTTAAATTTGTATACTTGAACTGACGGACATTTTTGACAAACCTTGTCGACTCGTGGTCTTCCAATTAATACGAAACTTTTGGTTTCAGTTTTGAACTTGATGAGTTTGAAAATATGATTGTAAACAATGTCTGTGATTGAGTTTTAGTGTATATGCCTTTACAGTGTTTAACAATTAGACTTGATGTCTTCTTAGCTTGAACCCTTGTACATCTTAAAGCGTTATGTTCGGTTATTCTTTAGTTTTGATCTTTCTTCGATTGTAAAGCTTTCTTTGCTTGAGATCTTCAAAATGCTTCAAATTGTTGGCTTTCTCATAAAGATTGACTGACGAAAATGTTAATAATGAATTCCGCCATCGCTGAAATACTCCAAAATCATTATCTTTCATATATATATATATATATATATTGATACGAATAATGAGAGTCTTCATTGAGATAGTCTTGAATCCTCCATCCTCCTTTTTCTATTGATCTTTATCATATCTTGAGTTTTGATAATTGATCTGTGATTATAAACGCTTTGAACACTATGGTCACCAATGTAAGAAAATTGCCAAAAGAAAAAGATAATTTTATTTGTTAGAATCAAAACATTAAGGTTAATTATAGGTCAACCGTATAGATATTGATCGCCGTGATTATGTTGAAATAATTTATTGGCTAGAGTTTGGATTATAATATGGATTATAATCTGCTACGTGTTATCATTTTATTAGTTGTTTTTGTAAAAAGTAAATAATTGTGACTTGACTTTTACTTTTTGACTTTTTGAAAAAAGAAAAACTAACGAAATGATGCCGTGTGTCAGATTATAATCCATTCTATAATCTGGATCTCTAGCCAAACACTTAATTTTAGATTATGTTGAAATAATTTAATTTTAGAACTTTTCTAGTTTGAGTATTTCTTCATTACAATAATTATTTTGTGACAACAATGAATTTTAAATTTTTTTTATTTTGATTTGATTTATTTTGATATTTTTCTATCGATTTTATTTTAAATAGTGTTTTGAGGTTGAATATTGAGATTATTGTATAATAATAGAATTAGTAATTACTATTACTATATAATGTTTCGATAGCATCTTCTTTCCTACAATTGTCAAAAATCACATTTCCTCATTTTGTTTTGTAACCCGTTTGGTGTCTCATTTTCCTACAACCTAAGTTCTAGAGGGGTTAGCCATGGCTCCAAAGATGAATGAATATTTGAACTGCATCAAAGCATGGCTACAAAGATGGATGAATACAAGGTGATACCTAACATTATTGAGGCTCTAAGCAAATTTTATATTAGAGGACATGTGAAAATACATAATCCTGAATTTTGGGGCTTCCAAACTCTTCTTTCCTTTTTTTTTTTTTAATGAAATTTGAATTAGCTTGCCATTTTATCTTTTAGGGTCTTAAGCGGTTGTCTAGAAGGCCTACCTCAAACATGCTACTGCATGAATATTTGAACTGCATCAAGTGCCTAGGTGCAATCTTGCCTAGAGAAGAATAGACCAAATATATCGCGAGTACACATATCTCGTGATATATCATGAATGTGTCTGAGAAGGTACCGCTAAAAGGTGTCTGGTAGCCCAATTGGAATAAAAATACCAGTTATTTTTAACATAGTAATTGCTTTAAGGTCTTCTATGTTTCTAAAAAATGCAATTGGGTCCTTAAGATTTTATTTTATATAAAAAATCAAAAACCTAATCTTGTTAAATAGGCCACCAAAGTATCTTAGGACAATTATAATAAGGAGGTAAAATTAAATATTATTATTTTATTTATTGTAAAGATTAAAAAAAAGAAAAGGTTAATGATAGAGAAGCTATGAAGACTTGACACAAGAGTTCTTCAAGCTCTGGGAGGAGAACCCTTATATCCCTGGGAATTTATTATTATGGAAGAAATTCTTGCAAAGCATGTGCTATCTGGAAACTTTTCAATTGAATGCTGGGATAAATTCAGGTCGGTTATTGTTAAAAGTTGGAAATACAGTACACAGACAAGAATCAAGACCAGCTACAGTTAGATGGACTGGTAGAAGGAGTATTAGCTGGCCCGGGTTATCTCTTGCTTTGATTTTAGTCTTGGTGGAGCATGTGGGTTCACTGATTCAGTTCCTTTCTTCTTGGCTTCTTGATTTGGTTTCTTTGGGACTT